>LTAE01008642.1:2453-20145 GCA_001647135.1 Pontederia paniculata | reverse complement strand
GACCCCCCCCCAACCCCTAATATGAAGAGAAGATCTTCCAAATGGGCAGTCACATAGACCGCCCCAAATATGAAGAGAAGATCTTCCAAATGGAGTAGTCACATAGACCGTCCCAAATGGGGCGGTCGTCTAGGACCGCCCCATTTGAGAGGATCTTTCAAACCCTCTCAAATATTTCGACGCAAATATCAATTTTTGTTGTAGTGATTGCATCTGGTGGAGAGTCCCATGCAACAAGAACAATGACGATGATGTTTTGCCTTTACCGACATTGTAGTTTCAGTGTGTTGGCTTCAACTACATTACCTATCCCCTGACGATGGTAACAATAACAATAAATTCAATGGATATGCATAACATGACTTCACTCGACTTTTGACTTTTATTTGTTATGTTTCTATATTCAATGAAATCAAGGATCATAAGAATTGAAAATTAGAAAACTTATTGATATAAGCATTGATAAACTCCGAGATAATATAAAAAAATTAGGAGTGGATTATAAAAATACTTTTCACATAATCAGGGTGCATAGAGGTGTCAATACAACCGAGTTGTATGGGGTCAATACGACCGTAATGGTGGAGGTGTGTACAAATGGATTTAATGTCCAATAAAATTTTGGTCAAGCCGTATCGACGGACCCGTATTGGTTAACTCGAGAAAATTTTGGCCGGATCATATTCATAGATATGATCGTATTGGTTTGAGGTACTTATGAAAGAAATTTGGCCTACGATATTTCGAGTCGGTTGTATTATTGAATACAACCATACTATTGAACTCGACAGTATTTTGGTTCGTCCGTATCAAATGATACGATCGTACTAGGTTTCGAAGATATTTTTATTCTATGCTATTTTAATACAAATAGATTGAAACAAAATTATAGAGAATCATGTTTAAAGCCACATATGGATCGTAAGGCTAATCTTTGTGATAACAATAAGAAATATCACATGAAAGAATTAAAGATAGAAAAATTTTGACATGAAATAAGAAGAATGACGATACTCATATGCATAAAAACTCTTGAATGTTCTAACTCCAGAAATAAACAAGTTATCGGTAACCATATATGCATATCAGATTGAAGAATTCATCAAGGATTTGAAGTCAAATCAAAACCAAATCATATTACTTTGAAATCAACTGTTTGAATCTATTAAATACATTTTTTTGACGACTAGGGTGGTTCCTGGCATGTGTTCCTAACGTTGGCCTGCACTATATCATCTTCGAACATCCAAGGTGTTGATATATAAACAACTCTATGTATATATATTTTAATATTTTTGTCAAATGTTTAAATGCTACTTTTGTATATACAACACTCTAGATTGACATCATTCTCTCTCTCTCTCTCTCTCTCTCTCTCTCTCTCTATATATATATATATATATATATATATATATATATATACACGAAAAATTGGATGGAAGAGAAAGGTGGGTATTGTAGACCCACATTTCAACAGTATAATGTGTTATTTTTAGATGCCTCATTGTATCAAACATTTGTTAATCAGAATTTGCATCACATGCACATTAATTTATCTTACGATTAAAAAATTGCCTAATCAAAATTAAAATAAACTGATAATCTAATAAGTATGATCAAACTTATTAGTAATTTAATATTAATACAATAATTGTGATCTAGAATCGCCAAATTTATCTAATGATGATGTACTAATCAGTTTCATAAATTGAATGATGAGTTTGATGATGTTGATGTGTATATATATGAAAAAATTTGTATCTCTTAAAATTATCTAAAAAGTTGGTATTTTAACAATACCTTTTTGTTGGCAAAAAAATATCATTCATCTATAAAATTAATTAGCATATATTCGTTTGGTAGGTAATTGACATATGTATATATATATATATATTATATATATTCAATTATTAAGTTAATTAATTAATTTGATAATGGACAACCTGCCTCAGAGATGTTGGATATGAGCTGTCTTTTCAATATGATATAATGACTACATTATATTCAGGCAAGCACAAAGACTTGATTCACTGATCTCACACATTCATGTGAAAATAATTATACACAGTCCATAAATTCTTTAATTTGACAACATATTTTAATGTAGAATTTTCAAGTAGCATGCAATAATTTTCATAATCTATTTGATATATCTATAAATAAGACAAAAGAAGGAAGAAAACGAAAACATATTATCATATAACACAAAATGGTAGCATATATTAATGACTAGAATCTTATGGCATTGCCTTGATATCTTAAGGATGCCGAGAAGAAGTCGAGAATGCATGTTAACTAGCCTCCATTAATTGAGAGCATAGTAGATGTATAATCAATCAACTTAATTCGAGAAACTAATGGGATATATCTTTATGCATTTTTATGGATATGGATTTGTTTGCAATGATGAAAAGACAATATACACTAAATTGACTTTATTGTCTCTTGCTCTAAGTTCTATTTTAATTTGTCCTATTCTCGAAGACACAATTATGAAAGAAGGATATATTGAATTATATATGACCCACTAAAATTTTAAAATTCACTAGCGTGCTACTGATTAATTAAGATAATATATATAGTTTAATATGTATATTAATTAATTAATATTTAGAGTTAATTTCATAATTTTTCCCAAACTAATTTCTTTATTAAACAGTACATTAAATTGTCTGATTTTCTATTTCTTTTCTTTTTTTGATTTATTAATTGATCATTTGCCCTTTTGAATAAAAAAATATCTCGTCTCGCCATCGTCTCTTCCTCGTCGTCATAGTCGCCTAGTGAGCTCCGCAAGGCGATTGCATGGCGATAGATTTAATTTTTTATTCAAAAAGATAAAATGATCATTTAATAAATTAAAAAAATAAAATTAAAAAATAAAAAAACTAAATGATTGAATATAATTGTTCATAAAAAAAAAGTAGAGATTTACTTCTATCCGATTTTATAATTTTGAATAGATTTAAATTTTTTACGATAGTTCGAGAAAAATTTATAAAAATACACTAATATTTAACTTGCAAATTAACTAAATTTTACTTACTTTTGTTTAAAAAGTTGCTTCAATTTTAATTGTTACAGTATCATTGACTAAAATTGTGAGAAATACATGGAAAGTAAGGTCCGGTCAAGCAAGTACCATTAATTAAGTAATGGTAAATCGATCGCGCGCCCTACCTGATTGACTACCTGGTTTAATGGTAGTTCGATCGATTTCTTTGCCCCCGACTTTGGCTGCACCCTGAGAGAGAAGATTGCTTAATCCATACCCAAGAACCAAAGGGAGGGAGGGAGAATAGAATAGAAGACAAGAACCAATTACATATGTAAAATACCTCCAAAATAATATTGACAGACTTCATTGTGGTCGTATTTATATAGTGCATGCATGCGTTGAAGGCTACTACAACGTGTTATAGTAAAATAATGTTCATATTGTAAAAGATTTAAGGATGGTGTACTCGGATATATTATGTATTTTGTCTAGATCTAAAATCTATGACATATCTTATTTAAATTATTATTTTCTATTTATTTTTTCAACGGTAGATTTCATATTTAACGGCTTGTTAGACAGGGTACATGGTGTGCCCGAATACACTATCATTAAATCCTATTGTAAAGGATCTAATGATGGTGTACCTGGGTACATCATGTATCTTGTCTAATAAGCCGTTAGATCTAAAATCTACGATAGATCTTATTTGAGATTATTATTTTTTATTTATCTTTTTAACCATAAATTTCAGATCTAACTGCTTGTTAGACAAGTTATATGGTGTGCCCGGATATATCATCATTAAATCCTATTGTAAAGAATTTAATGATGGTGTACCCGAGTACATCATGTATCTTGTCTAACAAATCGTTAAATCTAAAATCTACGATAAATTTTATTTAAAATTATTATTTTCTATTTATTTTTTCAATCGTAGATTTCAGATCTCACTTGAATAATTGAATTCGAGAGTATGTATCGTTTGCGCCTATAAAATTCATATTGTGCAAATGTTACCTCCAAGAAAATAATTAATATACTGCTTGTAAAAGATATTGACTAGAAGTTCCATCTCAGCATTCAACCATAAAAAGATAAAACGAAACTTGCTCTTTTTTTATCCTTTAATACTCTGAACAAACCAATCATGCAACTTAACATGCAATAGACTGAAACACAGAATGAATATGCATCACTCATTTGGCTAGTTGTTTCTGTGTGATGAGTTCCTCCGAATTCAGAAAGTGAAGGAGGTGATAATAGAAGTTTGCACAGATCATAAGCTCTTTATTGTTTCAACTTTCTAGTTTGTATACGGAATATTGCACAAGTTTTTAATTTCTGATATAAATGTAACAAATCTGCTATTTACAATTTCCTAAAATCCGTCTTAATTTGCCTGTACTTATTGATCTGTATACATAATTAACTGATCACTCTCTTCAATTCCAAGATCACTCTCACAAATTTTGCTGATAATGACTAGAAGTAGAACTTGTCTGGGATGCCTTGACCTTGATACCTGCCACCTCCAATATTCATCGCCATTCCTCCTCTTACCTCGCCCATATCATGGTCCTCGAACCCGCAATCCATGAAGAAACCGCACTGGCCATGTTGGTCGACGCTTGAGCTCATCCCCATCAATGGTGCACTGCTTCCCATGGCCTGAGGGAAGTCCAGGAAGTTGCACTGCAACAGTGCCAAGTTCAGGAAGGAGCTTGAGCTCCTGTCCTGACCTTCGTGTGTCGGTGCATGAGGAGTGTGGAAAGACGAGTCCATCTGCTCGTAGTATCCGCCGTCTGGCATGGACTGGTCCATGATGGGAGGCGACGACCTCAGAGTGGGAGAAGAGTAGCCGCCATTTTCCTGCTCATCCTCCCCCTTCCTCTTGTGGAAGACTCTACAGAGAACCCAGTCCTCCTGTCATAAAAAAAACATTGCAGCAGAAATGAGCCGATGCTGCATCAAGAGTACTGCAGAATACAACTTAATTTGCTATATCCGAAAGAAACATGCAAAAGATAAGTTCACTTTCAGGGCGTTCAGCAATATTGTTTGATTAAGAATTTCCTAGCAAGAAGTTTTTGGATCTAACTAGACTTGATCATATATATAACTAGTTTATATTGTTTTTTTCTCTATCTAATAGATTTAGTCATATGTACACATATATTACTGTTCTCAAGTTACATGCTACAGCAGTGTTACAATGTACATATAACCAATTACAGCACTTGGGGAAATCCATTAAATAATTAAGCACATTGTCTATAATTACAGAAGCCAAAGAAGTTAGAACTTGTTTTGGAACTCTGACATATCCTTATCATTAGTATTAACAGGTAAATTCCATCTGTAAAATATTCACCAATCTGAAACTCCGTATTCTTCTCTGAATAATAATTCTGAAAAATCATATCCCAAGGAGAAGAATATAAGGAAATATTAAAATATAGACATATGTATGCATTGGAACGTCTAACATTATTGCCCCAAAAAATATGCATATAGAGCAGTATTGCAGTAGAAGAAGCACAGTTACCTTTGGAGGCGAGTGAGGGGTCTCAAGCCTGAACTCATGCATGACCCAGGCAGTCTTTAGCCCGTTGGGAGCTCGTCCACGATAGAAGACCAACGTCTTCCTCATCCCCACCATGGAGTGCGTCCTCGGATCGTTGATGATGCGATCCTTCCCTGTCGCCTTCCAGTAGCCGGATTTGGTGGCACGGTTCGTGCGCGAGCCAGTCGCATACTTCCGGTCCCGGAAGCTGAAGAAATACCACTCACTTGCACTGAGTTTTGCAACTTCTGAAACCAGTTCAAATAATTATGTTTGTTAGCCTGAATTATTATATGGCTAGCCAGCGATTTGCATATGATAAATGTAATGGAATACTTATGATGCTTCTCATTATCTGATGCCTTGTAGATGGACATGGTTGGATCATTATGAACAAAGTGACAAAATAATAAGAGTTCTTAAGTGAGAAGGAACCAACAGATAAATAATTACTTGTACAAATGCACTAAACTTACACTAGTAACTTTTTATGCCTGTTTTCTCATTTTAGAATCAAAATTATCAAAACAATTAACAAGTTATTAATAACAGGTTAATAAACCAATAATCCTTTTCAAATGCTTAAATATATGTGGTGTCTTTGGCCTCTAAAACTACAACGACCTTGTAAAACACCTGATGACCAAGGCAAGCATGAAATCTCAGAATTATATCTTCAGTAAACTGTACTGACAAAAACCCAGGAAAAAAGTTGTAAAACTATGTATGGAAAATCGATCACTGCACTGACGAAGCTACATATGATTCCTTCTTGAAGCCAGTTTTCTGTTTTCAGCCAAAACAGTTGAAAAAAAAAGGATAGATTAAGAAGATGCAGCTAGTTGTTTTACTGTTTGCCCAGTTCTAATTACAAGTTTGCGAAATTTGTAGAAATAGAGGAAAGCACATGCAGAGAGGCAGCTACAGCCACTAACCTGGCAGCTCCCATGGCTCGCGAGTGTGCAGATCCACCTCCACCATGGTGCCCTCAGAGGTCCTCTCATTGTTCACCTTCTTGTAGAGATAGTGGCAGACGAGCTCCTCATCACTTGGATAGAACCTGAAGCCTGGTGGAAGTGTGGACTCGATGTCCCTCAACTCCATCTGGATTTGAGACAAAGTGGCCGCAAGTTGGTCGTTGGATAACTTTGTTCAATTCTTGTAGGAGATCTGAAAGAAGCTTAAAGCTATTGAGAGCAGGAGGTTCGGGTGCATATTATATATAGAAGGTGCCACAAATTATGGCCTTCATCTGGTCCTACTATGTCAATTTCTCATCTCTATCACACAAGTAGGCGTGTGCATCTGTCGCCATCTCCGGGAGGATGTTGGAAGGTGAATGCTTGAGGCATAAGAACTTGAGATGGCCATAATCACAAGAAATCTCTTATTGCCAAGGGAGAGAAAAAAAAAACTATGTATATTGATTAGGACTTGATGCCTCATACTTAATTACATAAATAATGTGTTTGGAGGCATTTAAGGTTGTTGTGCTCATACAGTTAATTAATTTCAGATGACTATGACAAGTTGGCATGAAGTAATAATTGGCTAAACAGGGCCACTACAATTTGCATAAAATTATTCACAGTGACCCATGGAATTAATGGGGTCTAGCAGCTCATGCACTACGTGTATTGATCAACTTCTGATCTGAGCATGCAAAGGGAGGAAAACGTGAGTAGTGCTACTAGTCAAGATATAAAAAAGCTAGTAGATCAGATATCATGAAAACTTGGTTGGTGTCCATTTTTCCTCTATAAACAATAGAAATTAGTTTGCCATCCTAGAGGAAGTACAAAACACTGTTCTTCTTTGAGGTGCAACTAGAACAGCACGAATACATCCATAATCATGCATTTGCAGCCAAGAAAACTATATTGATCCCCTGGAATGTTGTGGCTGGCAGAAATTGAACAGGATGTCCTCTAGGAACTATCATAAGGCAATTGAATAACGCATGTCTGATAACTATGTAGGCCTGGACCTCGACAAATAAATCCACAACAGTATCACAAGATATTGTCTTAATTAGATGGAATACAGATCTAATTAATTAGTGGAATGATTAGGAATTGCAGCATGATTTAGAAACTGTGGTGCATGTGCAAGATGATTTGGTTGTTGCACTGTCAGCTTAAGACTTATTTCATGCCACCAGATCAGCTACTTGCTGCAGTACATTACATACTCACCAGCTATATTTACTGCAGATGGGAGATTGATCAGCCATTGGGTGAACATATAGATGAGTATTCTACAAACATAAGGAATATATGAGGATATGCAGTTTGAATTTAACCAAGATAAGGACAATGGACACATAATAGAGAAAAAGATTCTGTGGAAAGCCCTAACAGGATGGATGTGAAATTAAAGAATCTAACTTGAACACTTTGGTTGGCAGTGGTCCATGCCTGTTCACCATGTTCAGAAGAATATGTGACACTACTGGACTTATTATTCATGATCTATCAAGGCTGCAAATATTTCCAGCCAGACTTAATAATTATGATTCGGTACATTGTAGCAAGAGCAAAGATTTGCACTGTATCAGCCATTAGTTGAACCCGATCAGTACAGGTTCAGGAATTAGAAACAATAGGCATACAAATATACACATCAACCATTTGCTGAATCCAACTGTAGGTTCAACTAGAAGGTATACATTTGTTTTATCCAGTCCAAATTCACCTTTGAATCAAATGATCTTTAAATGATGAATCATCCAGGAGCTGTTCTGAACAGAGACCAATAACATGACAATTGCAGCATCTAGTAGTCGAACCTTTTTTCCCTTATTATATTGATATAATTGAAAATTTTCATCAGCAACCTCTCATGTCTTTGCCGTTGGATTTCAGAAATGTTCATCTGTCAGTGAGTTAAATATTTTCTTCTTCCAAAAAGTTATATACTTGTTCACTTGAGGCAATTATTTCAAACGTGTAGAACACATCAAAAAGTGTTTTTGCTGGTTAAGAAGACTGCTAAATTAAGCATCCAAATGGTTACAGCATCTGTTCTGCTCATACGAGTTGTTCAGGAAAACAGAAGTGGCACAGTGTCCTGAAAAGTTTCAGACACAGTTTCACCAACTCATCAACTCCTTCAGCTAATTATACGCAACTCCATGCAAGCTCAAGCACCCTGTACAAGAAAACAAAAGGTTCACAGTCTGACGTGTTTGCTCCCTTGTGTGACCAAACCTCCTTGATGAGTGGTAGAGCCTCTGATCTCATCTTCATCTTTCTCTCTCCTCCCCAAGAAGTTTAGGTGTGGAATGGTACACGAACATGATATCAATCATCGAGACATGCATGAGGCACGCCCGGAAAAGGAAACAGGCTGCAATGATTAATCTCCATGATTGGGAACTTGAAGGTTACTCCATTTGGAGCTAATAGAAGTTTACAGTCCTTTGTATAAAGAGTGACGTCTCCACCTCCCATTTCTTCCAGCAACTGCCACTGTCATGAACACACAATACATTACTAGGGAGGAGTTATGCCAATATGTGTCACCCTCCTCCCCATCCATAATTAGTTCAATCATTCTTTTGATGTCAAGAACAATTAGTCCGGTGCCAGGGGCGTGCCACCCGGTTAGCCTCGGCACCAGTCCCGTGTGCGATGGCTATGCGGCCGACGATCTTGAAGGAGAACACCCCTCCCCTCCCCCACACACCCACCACAAACATTGCATCCCTGTAGCAACAAAACGCCATAATGATCGTTGTCTTAATCCACATCATTTGCAACAGCCAATTTGCATTATATCATAGCACAAACATTATTCATTGCACAAGAACAAGAAAACTTTTGGAAGGCAGAAAAAAGAAATGGAATACAAGTTTTGCACTCTGGTCCCTCATAGACATTTTTCAATCATCTTCTGTCACAGATAAGCATTATTATATGTACATGTATATGTAAATTCTTCCGAGGAAATCGCTGCTAACGTTTCAAAAGTAGCAGACAGCAAGTTGAGCAAGCAACAAAAGAGCCTCTATAGAATTCTCCAACCGCTATGGCTTCAGAAATAATAACCATAACATTATTATACTGAAGTTTACAAAGTAAAGAGAACAGCATAAAACATCAACTTATGAATTTTCTAAGCTGTTTGTGAAAGTATCAAATTACTTCAGACTAATTCTTTCTTTGTTCTGTATGCCTTTAATTGATCATCCCTTTAAAAACATGCACTGATTTTGACAGCCTAACTAACAAAAGAATACCTTCTCTATTATCTGACATCTTTTGATCTCTTGCCAACAACTGAAAAAAACTGAAGCATAGAACTATAGGAGTAGCATCCTTTTTTAATATACTTATCCTTCTAATGAACTTTATGTCAGCCTGTGGGGGGACTAGAAAGCTGTCTTTTGGGTGCCTTGTGCTTGGAGGGTATATAGTATGTCATTTCATTTAGCAAGTTGGAGATGTGAAAAAAAATATAGCCTATATACTTCTGTGGTTCTCCCCAATGTCAGAATTCACGTATATACTGAGAATTGACATCTGATCTGAAACATATAACTGTACAAAGTGCAAAATGCCCATGTCCATTGACAGAAAGTAAATGCAGTATTATCATTAGTTTTTTTTTCCTAGCCTTTTCAGACATGCTTTTTATGTCATATACTATGATCAGTTTTCTCTTCTTTCCTTTATGTTCAGAAAAAAGGATCTGTAAAACGCTCAGAGTGATCAACGTTGGACCCCCTTTTGAACAAGGATGCCTATGTAACCATTCATCTAGAATCATTTGATAAAATAGACAATGAAATGAGGATCCTTTTATTGCCATTTTTCAAATTCTTGATATCAATCTTCTATTGACTTTTCTTGCCTTTTACTTGTTGATGACATAAAAATATTAAATAAGTTGAAAGACAATTATTAAAAATAGAGGATGACATAAGAGGATCCTTTGAATAATAATGAGGAAGCAACTTATACATGAACTGAATTCAGGCATTTCAATGAGATCAGAATTGAGATTGTGTTTTCCCTAGAAATCTTCAAAACAAAATCAAAATTTCTTGAGAATAACCTAATGGATAAACCCAGCTGCCATGATTGAAATATTCATATCAATTATACATTGTTCTGATCAATAATATAGGCAACAGTATTGAATACCATGAGTTGACTCAACAGTCTCTTCCTTTGGTGTTTCAGTTTTTAACCAACTTTTAGTTTACTGTTAATTATCCTGACAGTAATGATTGATTGCATCAATGGGAGGAATAAGTATTATGCTTCATGAAGGTGGCTAACCAGATTTGGGATTTCCACAGGAGGACTACTTTGCAATAGCTTCAAAATGTAGGAAAGGGTTGTCTGCAAGCATTGCTTACACTGATTACGCCAGATTCCTGAAAGCGAAGTTTTCATGTAAATATGGCTTGTGATTTTGAGAATGAAAATGTGACAGTATATACTGAAGTTGTTTAACTCAATTTACAATTGTTTCCATAACTCTGTAATTTAGAATCAACAAAGATGGCTCTTTTTTTTTCCTTTATTCTAGACAAGGACTCGGCCGGCTCCTTTCAAGTTGAGGTCACATCTTTGATCCCACCAGAAGACAAGTTAAACAACAAGTAATCATCTCTACATTAGAGAAGAACTAGAAGATGATGATGACGACGACGACGACACGATGATGATGAAAAAGAAGCAACAGGGATCGACAAGATAACAAACTGAAAAGGGTTAGCTTAAGTATTAATTTTGAAAATGAGGAGATAATAATGTGACAAAGAAGAGGATTTAGTGACACTCCTGGGATTTAATGCTTCGAATGTTGTACAAGAGGCAATGTCACTGCTTTCGCATATAATTATTTTAAGTGGATAACATAATGGAGATGTGTACTCAATTGAATCATTAGAGCGTTCATATTTATAAAGCTAAGAAGTTGATGTCTAGAAGGACAATGATTTCTTTATGTGCTTCAAAACCCCAAGTTGGAATCCGTCTTGCATGCTCACCAGAGCTGGGGTCAGGGGGGAGCTCACGGGCATGATGGCCAGAAGCCCCACACACACCCACGTCATGCAAATAATTAAGCTAGCAGTAAATCATAAGAACAGGAGGATTAAATGGACAAACATGGCCTTATGCACACAAAAGATAGCATTGAGACAACAAGGTGCTGCTGATAGCAGCCATTGGGGGACAGGGGGATAAGAAAGCCTCCAGGAATAGGAACAATAATGTTGACACCCGGGTAGACATCCCAGCTGAGCTGGCTATTTCCGTGCACCAGAATTATGCAATCCAGAAACAGCACAAGAATAACTAAGTCTGAGCTGTTATGGATCAATGATGCATGTATCAGACACAGCTCTCGGCCAGATTTTTCTGTGTGGAAGCTTTGGTGTGGCATGAGGCTAAGAATATGAGTGACTTCTGAATCAGATTTGACACCTGATCTGGGCAAAGGAGAATAAAGTACATCTGATGCACCAATTTTTCAACTGTTAGTAGATGCTTATCTAAGAAAAAAAAATGGAACTGGCAGATTATGTTCGTCAGAAAGCATCATCAAGTTCAACTTTCTTGTGGCTCTACAAGTTTTCTGAATTAGAATCTAATGTTTTACACATCAATCTATTATCAGCATAGAATTCCTGCAGTAAAAAAGCGTCCAGGACGCTGAAGAGGTCAATCAGATCTTATCGAATGAAACATAGAGTCAGAGTTCCTGTTTACTCAATCCCTTAAATTGATGGAAATATTTGAGAGGAATTAGTGCAATGTATCCTGGGATTCACATGAGGTTAATTGGAGAGCACTCTATTGTTAATTTTGTCCACTAACAATCCCATTGTGTTGATTCCAGCTTCAGGACAAACAATTTGAGACAGGCATGGTCTCTTTTTGAAGGATCACAAGAACGCGTCCTCTGTTCCAGTCTCCATCTCCAGTTCTTTATGGGAATCTTGTCTCCACAACGCAATCATCCTCCCTTTCTCCCAGATCCGTAAATGCAATCTTTGATAGATAACATAAGATCTTATATGCCATATGAATCTGCAACATATTTTATGAAGCAAATTGGGAATTGTGTCTTTATTTGCCTTCAACAAATGTCCTGCTCTGCATTGTAGATTGGTCAAAAGTTTCCAGCTAACACAGTCGTGCATAATTTCTTAACAATTAAATACGACTAGGAGATCGCAGACACCATACTTTTAGTAACAGTCAATTACTTGGACTTTTTGGACAACCACAGGAGAAAAATATTAGAAAATTAACTAACTTCTCCTTTGCAGAATCTGTGAAACAATGCATGGAAGAAGGAAAAGATGGTCACTATTTTAAGGTTTTAATGAGTAGTTTATAATATAACAAGGTAAAGAAAAGCAAGGTGAAACTATGCTTTACTTCGTTAGGATTTGACTTGACTGTAGGATTGAGGACGACGAAATAGTAAGAGGATACAGAGTGCAAAGGACAACAAGACAACCAGAAAGTACATATTAACAGTAGAATGAGTTCCAAAATTGTGAAATCAAAGCCTAACATCCTGTTGGGCAAGGGCCAAGGAGACTTTCTTTTCTGTGTTAAAACACCCTGATATCCGAGAGTACAGTAAGTTTTAACTAATTCAGTAACAATACTAATTCTATCTTATGTGATTTCAAGTCTGCATCTCACTTAGTGTGAGGAATACAAGGAAAACGTAAACCATTGTAATTTCTACTTGTTCCAATAGTACAATATGAACAGTACGCTAATGGTACACACTGCTGTCACACATTTTAAATCATGAGTACATTTAACTCTAGGAATGTCAACAGAAAAGAATGCAAAGGAAAAATATTCCTGGAAGGGATTATAGTAACTAATGAGAAGCCAGTGATGTTGTCAAACTTTCAATTGGTCTCTCGTAATGATCCAGCTTTTCCACTCATTTTGTTATCCTCCATGACAGCAGACAACCTTGAAACCGTATTAATGAGCAAATCATCAGCAAACTCATTCTAAACAGGAATTTCATCAACTATGTCAAAGAAAAATATAAGCCAATAAGGAAATTAGCATTTAATGACTAATATCCTATATCCATCTTTTTTATAGTGAAGATGGCAACTGGCTAATGACTTAAATAGTAGAAAAGTAATTGTGATGGATCACTTCAACTTAAGAGTTTTACAACTCTCAAGCTTAACGTATAAGATGCACAATCTTGATGATTCTCAAATACTCATGATAAAAAACATGAGGCATAAACATATCATGTAGATATCATTACATAAGGTACAAATAAAAGCTCTTCTATAACTTACATGGCAAAAAAAAATGTTTACCGAGGATAATGGGAACTAAAAAGAATTGGTATAGATGAACACCTATCAGTTAACAAAATCCAAGTACTAACCAGAATATATGAGAACCTTGCACATATTAGTAAGTTGCAATGAGACACACGTTGCAAATATGTAAAGAGAAAGTTAATTACCTTTGTCAGAAACAAGGGCAAAATTTTCAAAAATATTGCAGGCTCTGTGTTTTAATGCAGAGCTTGATATCAGCACAACTTCAGGGTTTCAAAACTAGATTTCTTCAATCTAGGAATCATCTCTAAGGATCTTGTATTCAACCAACTTCTTATGAAGTTGAGTAGCTGCATCTGTCATGCCAGCAGAGGCAACACCTTTTACTAATGATTCGTAGATTGTTCTATTGGGCTTACTGCATCTTGATACCATCATATTGAGTACTTCAATGGCTCCATCCAGCATCTTATTTCTGCACAATGCCTGTATCGCAAGGGAAAAGGTACTGCCTCTTATCCTACAATTAATCTTCATCATTTCATGCATCAACTCCATGACCTCTTCCATCATGTCTTTCTTGCAAAACCCCATAACTAATGAACCATATGTGATGTCATCAGGGCTAATTTCATCAGTCACCATCTGTTCAAACAAAACCATTGCTTTTTTAATCTCACCCCTTTTTGCTAGTCCATCTATCAACGTATTATAAGTGATAACAACCAAAGGATACCTGCTTTCTCTTAAAAAGTGAAGTATATTAAGAGCTTCTTCTATCATGTCAACTCTACACATTGCAGCAAGAAGAGTGTTGTAAGTGATTATATCAGGACAGCAACCTTCTTCCACCATCTTATGCAGGAAATCAATAGCTCTGTCTAAGATCTGATATTTG
Organism: Pontederia paniculata; assembly: GCA_001647135.1. Classification (NCBI taxonomy): domain Eukaryota; kingdom Viridiplantae; phylum Streptophyta; class Magnoliopsida; order Commelinales; family Pontederiaceae; genus Pontederia; species Pontederia paniculata. The sequence continues at coordinate 5,390 of LTAE01008642.1, read as the reverse complement.
CACAGGCTGTTTATCAATATATTGTATGTAACTACAGTAGGAGGATAGGAAGCCTTCTTCATAATTGAAAGTATTTCATCAGCTTCAGCCCACCTACCCTTGCCACAGAAACAATGAAGCAGAGTGTTATAGGTTATTGCATTTGGTTCCAAACCATTTGCTATTAGACCATCTATAACCATTGTTGCATCCTCACATTTACCTTGTTTGCAAATTAAATTAATGAGGGAGTTATAGGTTACAATATCAGGGTGACACCCCTCCAGAGCTAACTCTTCCAAAACCTCCATAGAGCGGTTGATACCACAATTTTTGCAAATCAACTCCAGAAGCACTGTATGTGAAATAAGATAAGGTGGGTGACCTTTTCTTAACTGGTCTATCCAAAGACTGATGGCCTCGTCATACTTACCCTGGTCAAACATGAACCTGAATAAAGTATTGAACGTAATCACATCAGGCGGACAACCAGCAAAGCTCATATTGTCTACAAATTTAATTGCTGCATTCAGGAGCCCTTTCCTGCAAAGGCCACCAATCAATTTGTTGTAGGTAATTATATCAGGTACACCACCAGATAGAACCATCACTTGAAGGACACGGATGGCTTTCTCTATCTTGTCAACATTAACCAATCCTCGAACCAAGTTCACACAAGACGGGAAATCAGGGACCTGACTTAATCGTGCCATAACATCAATCAAGTTACAAGCTTCAATGAGTTTGCCATTTGCACAAAGGTTGCGAAGAGCGTCATTATTTGAAACCTCATCACGGTCTACAAAATATCCATCCAGGGACATCGAGCTTGCATTCAAAGTTGACAACCGCATTGGTCTAGCAAGTGTAGAGGCTAAGGGCTTTTCAAAAGCATTTCTGTCTCTCATACTCTCATCAACCATTTCTACAGAGCCATTACTGAGCTGTGATGTATGCTGTGAGGCCTGAAGGCTGTGACCACGCTGCATTACTACTTTGCCTCCAACCCCAGTCAATTTAAGATAGTCCACATGAAATGTTGAGGGTCTCACGCGTAAGCATGTTTCGCCACGGTGGTCATGGCTGGAGCAGACCACAGTGGTGGATGATCCACAGAAGCAACGAGCGTCACCCAAGTATTGTTGGGTGTATACTATCTTCGCCATACCAACTACTCAAAGCAAAGCTCTGAACTACTGTAAATTTCCTTGACCTTTCCTTCAAGAAAGCAACATGCCAGCTAAACGATTCACTGACCTAAAATCACAAATATGAAAGAGGCAACAAATCGTTATCTTGAAACGGAATGCTGAACGCTGAGCACACAAAGCAATGCCTAATTCAATAAGAAGCAAACAAAAAAAAAGATGACAATGTGAAATTTATATGGTAGGAATCAAATAATAAGAAAAAAGAACAAAAATGGATGCACACAAGCGAAATCATCAGTAAAACATCTGCCTATACTGAAGCCTCAATATTTACAAAATCTAACTATTTCATGCATAAAAAAACCTTTGACGCCAAAATTTGAACTTTCTAACAAAACGAGTATGCTTGACAAAAAAAAAAGTAACATGCGCAGCACAGGCCATCAAAGAAACCCCAGGAATGCAATAAAATTATGGATAAAACCAAACGACAGAACGTACTACAGCAATTCCTTTATGAATTAAGAACACAAACCTACTCCTTTCCCTCTCAGTTGCTGGGGGAATCGAGGACGTAGTTCACTGTGTTCACTTGGCAACTGGATAATGAAGGGAAGGAAGCAAGAGTTTGAACTTTGAACGTGCGCTAGGGTTTTGGGTTCTAAATGGAGAGAGAAACGAGAGAGAGACAGAGAGAGAGATTAGGCGGCATTCTCGAAGCTCGGTACCTGCCACAGATCTGCCGCCTTAAGATTCGTGTACTAATGGGCCGGAAAACGGAGGCCCGATATAATATTTCTTAAATTACCTGTGATATCTTTTAAATATTTTATTTGCCCAAAAAAAATTAAGATGTTTTCATTTAATACAAATCGGTGAGTAATTTTTTTGTACAGTCCCTCAACTTTGCCCGAATTTCATTTTAGTCACCGAATTTTAGCTTGTAATAAATTGGTTTCCTAATTTTACAATTTACTCGTCGAAAGTCCCTTCACCTAAGATAGCAAGTTTTTTTTATTTTCACTCTATGTGGTAAAGCCACGTAAGTAAAAAATAAAAAAAATATTGACGTGGATTTTAAATATTTTTTGAATAGTCGCTTAACTTTACTCAATTCTCATTTTAGTCCCCTAACTTTGAATTGTAACCAAATGGTCCTTTAATTGTAGTTTGTAATTAAATGGTCTCTCAACTTTATAATACGCTCATCGAAGATCTCTTTTATATAAAAATAATAATTCATCAAATTTTTGTCCATGTGAAAATATGAAAATTAATATTTCTTATATCTACACTATTATATGCATTCGTGAGAATACGTCAACACAATAAATATTATTACTTTTCATCTCATACAAAAGTGATTTTATAATTTTTATTCAAAAAGTAGATATCGACCGCCATCAAATTTCACCAGCACGTGCATCTTCCTCCTAAATTTTGATGATTATTGACCTTCTTTTTTTTGATGAAATTTATAAAAATCATTTACTTTTGCATGAGATGAAAACTAACAATATTCTATATGTTCATGTTATTCTCACATATACATACAAAAACAATATTTTATATGTCCATGTGAGAACGCGGATATTAATATTTCTTGTGTCTATGTTGTTGTATGTATATGTGAGAATAACATCAACATATAGGATAACAATAACATGAACATACAACAACAATATTTTATATATCCATGTGAGAACGCGAATATTAATATTTCTTGTGTCTATGTTGTTGTATGTATATGTGAGAATAACATGAACATATAAAATATTGTTAGTTTTCATCTCATGCAAAAGTAAAT
>LTAE01008641.1:24027-31527 GCA_001647135.1 Pontederia paniculata | reverse complement strand
GAGAGAACATCGATGTTTACTCGGGCAAGTAGGCGTGGCAGCGGAGAAAACATCGATCCCGTGAAAACATCGATGTTTTCACGGCACGATCGTGAGGACATCGATGTTTTTACAGCAACGAGCGATGAGCATTTCCCTGAAAACATCGATGTCTGGTAACATAGTGTGTTTACATCTTGTCACTAGCGACAATTATATTAATATAACAATTATATATAACATACCTGTACCGTTTTTATACATACCTGTAGCGACAATTATATGATTATAACAATTATATAGATATTAATATGATATTACGTTCGCATGACCTCGTGTAATTGTCCCTATGCGATTTCTTATCATGCACGCTAATGACACCAAATCTTTTAATATTACTAATTTATAACTAATGTAAAAATATTTGTAGTTCAAAAAAGGGATCCAAATGTTTTAAATATTTTAATGAAACTTGAAGTTAGGTGCCCGAATTAGATGTCGACATATTTCTTTATCTTATTTCCTGAACAATATTTGATGACGATAAGCATTGTAAGTTTGTAAAATTTAGCTTTATACACGAAAGTATTGAACATTCTAGTCCTATAGCGGCATGCCATGGTTGGACCCATATCTTAACTTTTAAAAACTAAATAAAATAAATTAATAATAATAATAAAATTCATTTTAATTTTTAACTAACTTCAAGGAGGACAAATGCGAAAAAAAATTGGTATAAACATGTGACCAACCTAATTTTATATATCTTGTAAGTATACGCACATCACTATAGTCTTATATTTAATTATTGATTACTTTGCACATTGATTTTTTTTTATTTTGTTAATGTCATATTCATCTATCTATTACCTTCAACGACTATCTGACAAATGAAAATGGAAATACTTATGAATAATAAACATTAATATATGAAATAATTTAAAATATTAAATATGAAAGAAAATTAAATTTTAAATATGAAAGAAAATTAAATTTTAAAGATTTTCTTGAGACACAATGACATATCTCAGTCTTGCCACACGATGAATTGTGATAAGTGAGAATTAGAGTATTACATTAATTATATAAAGTATTAAATTTCTTTATAATTATAAAATATTTAAGTACTTAACCAAACATGTTAGGGATATTACTATGTCGAAAAAAAATATTTGGAGTGTCTTACTATAATATTTTAAAATGTCGAATAATATGGACACATTCAATTAAATGTAGCAAACATAGTAATAACATAACAAACATGCATAGCAAGGATGGTTCATGTAATAAATCATAATAAAACAATGTGAGTATAGGTAGTGTAACAATATGTATAAGCAAAACATTTTCTCTCTTTATAGATAAAAAAAGTTCACATGGTAAAACCTTCTCTAACAATAAATTGTGATAAGTAAGATTTATATTAAGTATTCACAATTTTTTTTGCTAGAAAAACTCGAAATAATGAGTTAATTGTTTCATTAATATGGACATATTCAAAGGAAATGATTTTATGTAGCAAAAATAGTAATATCGTAACAAACAATGCATAGCAAGGATAGTTCATGTTCATGTAATAAATTATGATAAAACAATGTGAGTATATATATATATATATTGTAATAAGCAAAACATTCTCTCTCTTTATAGTAGATAAAAAAATTCATATGGTAAAATTTTCTCTAACAATTAATTAAACCTACTCAGTTGATATAATACTAAATAATGAAAAAAATTGGATATATAAAAAAAATCATATGGTAAAATTTTCTCTAACAATTAATTAAATCTACTCAGTTGATATAATACTAAATAATGAAAAAAAAAACAGGGGAAGGGGGGACTCGTTCCAGGGACCTCTGGGAGATGGGATGAGGGTAGTAGCCACAAGAGCAAGTAGTTCCATAAGTAAGTGGGGCTTAAGGAAAAGCTATAAAGGTAACACAAAAAAATAATATTTTTCAAAAAGTTTGAAAACCTCATGTCCACTAAATTAAGCCATTCTAAACACTACCGAAATTTTCATTTCCTCAAAAAATGTATTTTACATTTTCTTATAGGTCTTCAAACTTTTAAACCAAGTTTTCAAGCACCTACGATCGTTATTTCGCAAATCCGAGAAAACGGTTTTCCGCTTCAAACATTAAATATTTGCCCCCGCTACCGCTTTCCCAGATCTTTCCGACGCCCCATCGCGCCTCTCCATCCGACTCAAATCCGGCCCGATCCGATTCGATCTGATCTCAAACTTTGCCCATTTAATTCGATTTCTCTAGGTCTCCGATTGCCGCGATTCTTGCGCGGTTGCGTACATCTCTTTGCTTCCCATCTAAGCGTATTTTTCTCTTCCCACGTTGCGGGCGTATCGTTCTTTGGCGGCCGTCGAAATATTGGATATATCTTTGGCTATTTAACGTTCGTGCCAACTCCTAAATTGCCGAAAAAATACTCAAAAAATTCGTCTCGTCGAGATCTACGCGACGGTATATCTTATTTTGAGATCCAACGGTCGGATCGACCTTAATTGCGAATTGAATGTGGATTAGGGATTTTGGTTCTCATCCTAATCCTCTCATATTTGTCACCCTAATTGAGGGAGACAACCGGGTGCTGACACGTGTCAGCCCCAAATATGACGCCAGAACGCATTTGCGCGCGCGGCTCTCCCTCCATAAATTATTTATTTTCCCTCCGCAAAGTTTGCTTTCTTTTCTTTTTCTTATTCTCTACCTAAACCATGCTTTTTTCCTGCTTGTCTACAGGTACCGAACCATCTCAAAACCACCCCCTTCTGCTTCCTTTGCTCTCTCTCTCTCTCTCGAATCTGCAATGCGTCTGGAATCACAGGTTCTTTTGAAGCCCTCTTTGATTTTGTAATTTCTTCATCTGTTTCTTTTCCCTGCTAATGATTCTCTTGCAACCTGTATTCTCTTGCAATCCCTAACTTTTTTTTTTGTTTAAACTATCAGCATTTTTAACCTTGTTTGATTGTAGAACCTCGTTTGCACAATCTGTTTATTTTTTTTTTCTTGTCAATTTTCTCTCTTCTTTCATCTACTTACTCTTAGAACACTATCTGGTAAACTCATAAATGTTTATGCCCTGCATCTGTGTGTAAAGAAACCCGCCAGAGCTCTGTTTTCATCCCACAACTTTTCCTAAATGGATATTAGAACTCTGTGTGTAAAGAAAACTATTTAAATGGAACTAAACTAATATAAAGGGCGAAAGGCTTGTAACTCTAATTGTTCTACATCATAAGGTCATACTTTTTACACAGGCAGCTCATAACAAAACTACAAGATGAATTTGTTATTCAAGGAAAGAGAACTTATCTAATTACAATTTTAATTGCTCAATGCATTTTGGTTTATTCTTTTATTTAATACAATTTGCCTCGTGCCTTTGCATTCTCCTAAATGGATATGAAATTTGTATTATGTTAAAATGTACACCTTATTTGACTTTTTCTTAATATTATACTTAATTGCTTCCGTGTTCATTGCCTCCTTTCGAATTTATATTCCTCTTGTGTTCTTGTGTCTTTATCCCTTAAAGAGTAACAATTCTTTATGTATGTCTCAGTAAACTGTTTCTTCTTGCCAATTTATATTCCTCAATGCCAACTTTTTTTTGGTTGAAATAAATGGAATGAATATGCATGCACCCTTAATGGATTCCTTTCTTTTCGTATAAATACATAACCATGATATCTTATTTCTCTTCCGTATACAGAGCCTGTGCAGCATGCATCATGGTGCCCAAAAGAACAGGTAGTGAGTTCTATTTGTAAGTTCACATATAATGGGATATCTTATTTGCAGCTTCTGAATCCCATTGTTTCTGTTGTGAATATGCGTACTTCTCAATGATCGGATATCAAAGTTACCATTAAATATATTTTTGCTGCCCTAAGATTTCGGATACATATTGCCTACGCACGACTTCATTGTTTTGTCATTACTGTTTCACTACATTGATATGCTAAATTTTTATTGCTTCAGATTGTCCGTAAGGGAATAACATGTTTGCATGAAGTAAACATTCTTATTATAAGTCTCTTATTCTTGACATGTTTGCATGAAGTAAACATTCTTCTTATCCCACGACAGCGAATGATACACGCTATTTCTTATTATTTGAATGTTGCCACGAAATCTTTAGTTGCCTCTTGAGATGTGGCATGATCCATACTAGATTCTGCAGAGGGTGGCATATGAGCACCGGGCAGACTGGCGGAGGACATATCACAACTTTTATCTCATCCATTTTTGGACATAAGTACCACTTCATGAAACACTTGGCATGTCAATTACCAAAACAATTTAAATTGCCTCAATCTCTGGCGGAGCCTCTTTAGCACAATAGATAGATGATGACAAGCTCATTCTTCAATTTCTTGTATGTTGCTGTGTCCTCATTTGTCACTAAGTGCATTGCCAATTGAACACATTGCAGGATAATAATCACATCTTTACTTCATCAATGGTTTCTCATAGGATAATAAAAAATATTGTTGCCTCTGCTGTTTTTTCAAGGTTTGATTTTACATGTACTCCAAATGTCTTTGTTTTTGCACCTCTCGGGAATTGAATTGTGATTCTTATACTCTGCAGCAACCAAATATTACATGTAGTAGATAAAAGGCATCTTACTTTTTCTTTTATATGCAAAGTTTTCTTCTTCTTCTTCTAAACTCTTGCAATGATAAATATACTAATAGGGTACCCTATTTATAATCATACTTCATTGGGTGCAATTCTTGCGCTTCAGCTGTTGTTCTTCTGAGAATGCGTTACAAGTGGAATGATATTCTAGATTCCAAAAACTATGGGCTACATAACCATGTTATTCGAATTCTTACTCATGTACTGCATTTTGTCATAGTCATAACAATTCTCAGTTTGGCTTTTGAGGCATGAACAAGATGTACACCTGAGATTCCTTTCTAAATGTCCTACTTCATAGCTAGATTAACTATGGAACTTGATGATAGAAAATGTTAAATTTGTTTAACCAAAGACAGAGCAGACAAGTTATACTAAGTAACAAGACTAGTATACATTAATAAGACAGTTTATATAAGGGGATTTTTTCCTTCGATTCTCTATGAGTAGGAACATATGTTAATATCAATTAAGAATGCAAGATCAATCAATAAAAGATCACCTCTCAAAAACAGGGTTCATCTTGACATCTTTTTCTAACAAGTTCTGGGATTTCTCAATTATTAATTGCACCATTGAGAACATGAATCACTTGGCATTAGTGAATTAATTGCCTCAGCTGTGGATTACTGAACAATTCAGAATATCCTATACTCATTACCATTAACCTCCTGATTGTCATAAGAATATTCCAATAACTAAAATACTACCAGAACAGTGGTAAGAAACCTATATTACTATCAAATCTAAGATGGTAAGGTCTTAGCCAAAAATAGGCATAGCAGCTAACAGGTAAGTTCACCATTTCCATTGTAAAATTATAGAGCAAGGAGTTGAGTTTATAGATTTAGATGAAATACATGTTTAGTAGATGCACCTTCTCTCCTGCAGGGTTTCTCTTCTCTTCCAATTCTGCTCATAAGTGGAGATGCTCCTTTCCTATATGCATTTTCTCCTTTATATAATTATTCCCTTGAATCTTCTGACTCTTTCTTCTCCTTCCTAGTTGTGCTACTTGTCTCTCATGATGTAGCCTCATGGTATAACATGAAAAACATAAAAAGATAGATAGGTGGTAACATGCTGTAGCATTACAAAACGAGGGTTTATAACACCCTCAAAGGCCCATTTGCCTTTAACTGTGCTGTTCCTAAATTATGATTTGTTAATCCACTCAATATTCAAATATCCTTAATCCATTTCGAATAGTTTGGTAGACTATGAACACAATGTTCTCATATTTTTTTTTCGTTCTTGCAATAAATGATGGGGTTCACAAGCCCAAAAAAGTGTTGTTTGTTAAAAATGCGAGAATAAGATCATATTCTTTGTTTGTCTCCAACTGAATCAGGCCAAAATATCTTATATTAAGACAAGAGCAACAACCACCATTATAATAGAATGACTCCTAGAGCGATGATTTTGGGTTCAAAATGTGGTTAAGTGAAAAATCAATTTCTTTTTGTTTAATTTTTTTCCCCAAAGGTTTTAAACAAAAAGTATTAAAAATTGCAATAATTTATTCTTTTTATAAAAATAACTAAATAAAATAATTATCAAGATCCCTGCCATATTTTAACTTTATGCTTAAATGATCGTTTTAATACAACTTTTAATTTTACGATATATATATATATATATATATATATATATATATATATAGTTCACCGAAAGGTATAATTATGTATTTTAGGTGTTGTCAAAATCTTATTTTAGAAATATTTATTTTTTTCTCTAGGATGATTAACAAATTGTATCATACACAATTTGTCGTTGAAAAATCTTTTTGGATACAATACATTGTAACGAGTGTTGTATACTCTGACCCCCTTAAATATTTTTTTATTTCCTAAGTAATTGTTATAAACTAATGTTTCTATCAAGAAAATATTATAATTATTTCATTTTTGTTGTACTATAATTTTTTTGAAAAAGAACATATAACTATATAGGTTCGTGAAATGGATTTCATGAAAATATTTTATGCAACTTTTGTTTACACTAAATTTTGAAATAATAAGTCATTTCTTTCTTAAAAGATAATAATATTTTCATGAAATAATAACACTTTCAACTATAACCACACGAACTATTTTGATTTCCTTCTTTTGGCACATCCTAGGACCAATCATATAATAATTGGCTACAATAACAAAAAAACACATTAAGATAGTTTCTATGTCAGGCACTAAAAGCCATCTTCTTCATAACAAAAATCTTCTAATGATTACCAATTCCAACGGAAAATCCATGTGTGCTACTCAGTTTGGCACGATTCATCTTGGTGACAATCTCATGTTGCGAAATATTTTAATTTTTAAATCATTTCAATGCAATATACTTTCTGTAGCAAAATTGATATTTCATATGAATTACCTTATAACCTTCATGTCTGATTATTGCTTGATATATGACCATGTGCATAAGAGGTTGATTGAGTAGATGAGCATCAAGGTGGCGTGTATTAGTTGAAATATGTGACAACTTTCTTGCAAACTCTTCCACCTCCAAGTTACCATCATTTCGGACAAAGTCCATTTCATATTCAAATTATGCATATTCGTCATTTATGACATCGTAAGTTACGTCATCCTTCTCTTTCTTTTGCATTAGTTGGTCAACAAATAACAATGCTTATATCAACAATTAATTGTGAAGTTTGCTGTAGAGCAAGACTAGAAACAAATTTTCAATTTGTATTAACATAGATGCCTCTTCGTTTCATCTCTTACGAAGAAACACTTGAGAATAAACAATTGTCAATAATTTGCAACACGCGCATGCAGAAGTCCACGAAGAAATACTTTGAGAATTGTAGAGAGAGAGAGAGAGAGAGAGAGAGAGAGAGAGAGAG
>LTAE01008641.1:0-21273 GCA_001647135.1 Pontederia paniculata | reverse complement strand
CCGAAAGATTTCCACAGGAGCGGCAGCCATCCAGAGGACTCAGAAGAAGTCAGAATTGGACCGCAGGTGTCAGAGGTGCTGACATGTACCCAAGTCGGTCGATCGTGGGGTACAAGGCGCATTCATTGACACCGACATCGAGCGGGTTCGTGTAGGGAGCACGTCTCGAGCTCAAGTTGGCTTCTCCGATGCATCGATGGATTCCAGCCACTACACGCCGAAGCAACATGCCATTTTCGTAGGTGAGCCAACTAGATCCATGGTCCATTCGATAGCTAAGTCGCTGAGGTTTGATTTGAGGTCCATTTCAATTTCGTAGTGTTCACCTTATTGGAGTTCGCCGACGCTCGTGTGTGAGGAATCCGACGACATGGAAGGCGATTCATGGCCGATTTCATTACGGTGACTATGACATTGAGTCAAGTAGATATAGATGATGTTTTTATGGGGTTTGATCCATTTTTCTTTGGATTTATGTAGAGCCATTGTCGCTGATTCGTGAGTTTGGTGTTTCGAGGGCTCATCGACATCTTAGAGGCAATCGAGAGTCTATGGATCGCTGGTGAGTTATTAGCTGCCTTATAGTAATCGGATTGCGTCATTCACGAGAGATGATTGTTTGTTCATTTGATGGCAGTTTCGTGTTGTGTTCGTGCACGAATCATCGGAGATGGGGAGGTCGGACCCATCGATTCAGACCTTCTTTTGGTTTTCTGGTGAGCATCCGATAACTGCATTATGGATAATGCATGTTATATAGATAAGTATATTAGTATACCTGCTCATGTGTGTGTAGTAGTTATGGATTAAAAAAATCTTAAGATGAAATTTATTAAAGAAAATGGGAGTAATATTGATTGGAACTTGATAGATTACCGAATAATTGATCTGATTTCTGGTAATTAATTGGATTTATTAATCTGATTTATGGTGATTAAACGGAAGTATTTAATCTGATTTGGGAGTGAGGAAATGGATCAGTAGGGCAACTATGCTGATCAATATTATATATATGACATTTATATGTACAAAGATATGATTACATGTATATATTCATATAGATCATTAGTAGTATAATTGCTATAATGATATTCTTATGATACGAAGGATTGAACAAAGGGATTATTATGGTGTGTTAAATAATGATACTAGGGGTGAATCATCTTAATATGGTAAGCTATAAACTTTTAATCATGTAAGGTCAAATGATTGAATAAAAGATTTAATCGAGTTGTCAAAGTAACTTCATGTAATAAATCTGAAAATTTCTGAAAAATGGAAATATTATTGTATGACTTAAATGGGACATGGACAAACTCGAAAATGGTTAATTTAACTATATGAGCACATGGAAGGGATTATAATAGAAACTTACACTGTGTTCGATTAAGTTATCATTTGACTGACTTGCTCGGACGCGGAGGACCCGGCGAGGTCGANGATGGATATGTGATCGCGGATGGTGAGGTGTCATGACACGTAGTTCAACTCATACATAGCATATTTTAACCCCTGCATTGATTGCAAGTATTTTATTATATGAAGCTATGTATGATATACATTTTGATCGTGTTTTCCGATGATTTTGTTTTCGGGTGGTTTAAATATTTTATGGATCCACTTCTGTCACTCATTGAGCCATTTATGCTCACCCCTCTATTTTGTAAATTATATGTTTTGTAGGTGAAGAGGAGATGTTCCTCATGGAGTGATGATATTGATTGATGCATGCTCACCGGGCACATAAAAGGAAAAATAATTAGGTTGTGTAATGAGAGATCAGAGAGGATTTTAGACATGTTATTCTTTCTTGTTCTCCTTATGTTCGTATACTTAGACTTTAGACCCTCGTGTTCATCTTATTGTTATTATGTTCGGAGTAATGTGAACTCCCAATCGGGGCATCTGGCACATTACTTTCATTACATTCTACCTTATTGAGTTTATATGATTCGGGCTTAGCCCATTTTATCTCTTGTACTTGCCACATGGACACATTTTTAGCAAAGGTCATATGCCAAAATTTTCAAAAAATTCTAGAGTTAGTTTATTTCTAACTCGTTGCCCTTTTTATATTTGATCCGTTATTAATTATTTCTAACTGTTGTAAATCGAATTTGATTTAGTAGAATGACAGTAACACCCTTGCCGCGTCCCGGGCATCGGGTTTGGAGCGTGACACTTAGTGTCAAGACTATGATAGCCTTTGGGCTCATCGTCATGAACATGTATTTAACTATGAATGTATTGTGTGACCTTATGTTGAGATCACCATTGATTATGTATATATTTCAGACATTGAGTATGTTATGCTTTATATAGAAGTTTCACCTATGATATTATGGTTTATATCTCCTCATTGATGGTTGACTACAGTTATATTTTAAATGTATATTATTTTCGTCGTTAGATTAGTAATCAATATACATATTGGTTATGTTTCCGCTGCATAATATGTAATTGTCATAGTGTATCGAACCCCACTTATAGTGCACCCTAGCCTCTCCCTTTATATGATATTAAGATGATGAGATTTGGGCGTATTATAGTAATTAGTTATCAGAGTCATTCTCTCGTGCTCACCTGAACCATGTAAGATGATTCAACGAGGATGTTGAGCCCCAAAAATAAAAAAAAATGTTAGAAGAACCAAAGGTAAGAGGCCAAAGGTTAATCTCACATAGACAAAATATGAAGTTAGTCATAAGTTTACAAGTAACTACTCTCTTTATCATTCAAGACACGTTCTAAATCTATGCGGACCATGCGTGCAAAGCGAATAATTTTTTGAATGTGTCGAGGGTGTTACAAAAGATATTAGAATCATCATCACGTGCTCATTTGAACCATGTGAGATGATTCAACGAGGATGTTAAACGTCAAGGGGAGAAGAATGTAAGAATCCAAGGCACAAGACCAAAAGCTCGTCTCACATAGATGACACATTTTAAATTTGTGCGACCTATGAGTTCGAAATGGATAATTTCTTAAATGGGCCAGGAGTGTTACACGTACTAATAAAAGCTATCTCAAGAATATTTAAACAAACGTCCAATTTTGATCGTTTCAACACTAACATGCTTTAGGAGATAAATGTCCTCCACTTTAAACAAAAAAAATGCATTTGCTTCTTTATCTTGTTCTTGTTTGGACCATACGTGTAGCGAAAAAGACTTAATATTCTTTTTGTATCAATCTATGCAAGTAAATTATCCTCGATCAAATATTTCCTTACTAATAGTCAGTTTGTCTATTCCATATTTCTTACCTATTTTCTTTCTTCTTAAAGGATTTTCCATTTTCTTCCGTTATTTTGTACGTTAGTCTTCTTTTTTTCATCCACCTCTGAAATGGTAAACTTGTTATTCATATGGTGGTGACTAATTGCAGATATACAATCATCTGCGTAACCTTTTTGGAAAGTCCAATTCTGTACATGCCGATGGGTTCTCATGGAAATACTGAGATGGAACAAAGGTAGTACAACTCTTTGACAGCATGTGTCCCAAGACGATGGTTGCAATTCATACAAAGTTGTCTATTGCCCTCGATGTACTGCATGAATTCTTTTGTGACGATAATTGAACCTCCTACTCAGAGTTTATGCTGATATGGTTTTCAATAAAGAGTACATCTTTCTTGCCCAATCTCAAATTATGCTGAAATGACATTTTCTTTGAAAATATTATCTCATTCTTCTTGCCAAAATCTTTTGCAGATTAAATAAACTAATCTAATTTACCCAAAAAAAACTAAGCTTAACTGTATGATCTACAAAAGTCATTGGGAAAAAAAGAGAGAATGTTCTTTCAAATTAAGAGTCTATTCAGGTTCTGGCATATCGATCATATAGTTTCTGATATATTATTATATTACCATACTCATCAAAAGACGATATTTACGACATTACATCACTAATTAGTACTCAATTGGAGAAAATGGACAAAACGTACTAGTTTCATAGCAACAAAAGAAACATATATATAACTATAACTAGACAATATGTAAGAAATATGGAAAAGTAGCCAACATACGTTGAAACAAACAACTAGACAAGTGCATGCAAGCACGAAAGAACCCAGAAATAAGAAATATGCACGCATCAGCAAAGTTTCGCACATGCATGAAGCGTCGTATCAGATCAATTCTTCTTCCGCTTCTTCGCAGACTTGTTGGGTGCTGCCAGGAACACGTCGCTGAGCACGGTCTTAGAATGCAAGGACGCCCTCAGCAACTCCAAACCCTAACACGCATGGTAAATTTTTCATCAGGAATATATAATACAAATCACGTACGTATGAGTGCATGAAAAAGGTATCTACATATAATTTATAAACGATTGTTCAAATTAAGATCAACAAGGATTAATTAATTGCTACCTTACAGATGCCTAACTTGACAGTAGTCTCCTCAAGGACACCCACATCTGTGACGTTAAATTTGTTGAGCATGGTGATGCTCGAGATGGAGGACATGGGAGTCACGCTCAAATCGTCCATTATGGTATAAGTCACCACTTCCTTCACGTAACCCTTCTTTGTTTTGGAGTCCACGGCCGCAGATGCTTCCACCATTGTGGCTGCTCCGGTCATCACATTTGTGCAGGAGGGGCAAGTCACGCCGGAAGCGTTGCAAATATACAATCTGCACCTGAGCATGTCAACGTTGGTGCATCTGAAGTATCCACTCGGTGCTGATGCTGGCGTCACCGTCTTCGGATGAAAGAGGAACAGCGGGTCATAAGCAGGAGCGACGCTCCGGTGTACGACAGGGTTGAGGAGGGCGTCCCTGACACTACTGGATTGGAGATAGGTGGCGTCCATGGCCTGCACGCTTGCGAAGATGTTGCCGAAGGCTCCAGATATATATTGGGTTGACAGAAGCTTGATGATGGAGCCAATTGGCTTCTCCAGGAGGCCGAACAGGAAGTCGACCACTTCCTTTGAAGCTTCTGCGAACAAGACCGTGTTGGTGGCTGTGTTCACCAGAAGCTTCAATCAGCAACTCCAAACCCTAACACGCATGGTAAATTTTTCATCAGGAATATATAATACAAATCACGTACGTATGAGTGCATGAAAAAGGTATCTACATATAATTTATAAACGATTGTTCAAATTAAGATCAACAAGGATTAATTAATTGCTACCTTACAGATGCCTAACTTGACAGTAGTCTCCTCAAGGACACCCACATCTGTGACGTTAAATTTGTTGAGCATGGTGATGCTCGAGATGGAGGACATGGGAGTCACGCTCAAATCGTCCATTATGGCATAAGTCACCACTTCCTTCACGTAACCCTTCTTTGTTTTGGAGTCCACGGCCGCAGATGCTTCCACCATTGTGGCTGCTCCGGTCATCACATTTGTGCAGGAGGGGCAAGTCACGCCGGAAGCGTTGCAAATATACAATCTGCACCTGAGCATGTCAACGTTGGTGCATCTGAAGTATCCACTCGGTGCTGATGCTGGCGTCACCGTCTTCGGATGAAAGAGGAACAGCGGGTCATAAGCAGGAGCGACGCTCCAGTGTACGACAGGGTTGAGGAGGGCGTCCCTGACACTACTGGATTGGAGATAGGTGGCGTCCATGGCCTGCACGCTTGCGAAGATGTTGCCGAAGGCTCCAGATATATATTGGGTTGACAGAAGCTTGATGATGGAGCCAATTGGCTTCTCCAGGAGGCCGAACAGGAAGTCGACCACTTCCTTTGAAGCTTCTGCGAACAAGACCGTGTTGGTGGCTGTGTTCACCAGAAGCTTCATCTCGACGGCCATAAGTTTCTCAGGCCTCTGCTCTGCTGTGTCGGTGGCTTTGTTTCATGCATTATACATATATATATATATATAGACTTTTGAGAAGCTAAAAAGGCATACGTAAGTTCTGATCACATCCCCTTTGCCAAGTTAACTGAATAGTGACGCTTCATTTCAAGTATAATGATCAGAAGCTAAGAGGTCTGCTATTATTATTAATTTTTTCAGAAGTCTTATAGCCTTGCATGAAAATATTTTCCAATTATCGTTTTCTTTCTTTTTTTTTCTTCTGCTTTTGATGTTTTTAAGATGTGGGTTTAAATTAATAAAAAAATATTATCATACGTTTGCATGGAAATATATAGTTATGGTGTAGAGTTTTATCATTTTTCTTCCCAATTTTTGATGTTTTCAATATCTAAATATGTGTATAAATTAATAAAATATTATTATCATACTAAGTAATTTGATTTAATTATTAGAATGTGATAGTCAAGTTTGGTAGTTGCGAAATGGAAGCGCTAACTTTTATCATCACGAGTCTCATGTTTTAGACCTCTAGTACTTGGATAAAGGCCAACAATTCAACATTCAAATTAGCAAAAAAAATCTAATTAACAATAATATATTTATATTATTGTTGAACGATGTTAATGTAAATTTTAAGAGATAAAATACTCATAAAAAATTAGTATTCTTTTTTTTTTTTGGGTGCGCCATCAGCCAACTCATAGTTCATGTTCTTGACATTGTTTATGTGTATTTGTTGCGGAAAGTAGATTAGAGAGAAAAATCCTCAATATAGAAGATAAAATCATCTATATAGAAGATATACAAAATTAATGAGATTCACTTTTAACTGGAGCTTAAAGGCGATGTCAATATCTCTGTTTGATGTAGAAGAAATTAACATAATAACCCAAATTCTAGAAAAAAACATAGAAACTTAGTCGGGCTTCTTGTCCCAATAGAGAAACCTCCGAATGGAATGGACAACTTCGTCATTTCAGTTATTCAAGATGTTGTATTGCATAGAGATCATATGACTTTATTGTTGGGTTAAAATTCAGTGCATTATTAATAATTCTCCACCTTGACTTGAATCGTCTTTAGTATATAATACGTGAAGTTCTACCATTGTCAATCTCATCTCTGGGCTACTCCAATTGTTTATGTTCAAATAATGTTGAAACTTACTATGAGAAATTGACTTAGTGAACATGCCAATTGGATTATTTGTTTGCCAACTTTCTTCACCTTCATCATCTTCTCAATACGAAGCATATTGCACTTAAGTTGTCACAATGTATTATAGTCAGATCTTGATGTACTCTAAGATCTCTGGTTAAGCTTTCCAACTAACTAATTCCTTTCCAAATTTTGTCAATGAATGTATTCTACCTTTGGATTATGTAATGTATCTGAAGATTGTAGAGTAGCCTTCTAACCGATAACAACATTGTCCAATATCAAGACGTAGCTTATCAGTGATCTTCTTCCATCAACATCTACAACATAATCGAAAAAAGAACAACTAGTAAACAAACACTTTGTATCACGTCCATAGATGAGACAATATTATATATTTCTCTTAGATATCGAAAAATGTGCTTCAATATCCATTGAAAAAAGTTTTACCATTCCCTCAAAAGATGTTGAAGGCCCATGAACAACAACAATTCAGCAAGTTCGTAGAGCTGTTGAAGAAATTACATGTAAACATTCCTTTTTCCGAAGCCATTCAACAAATGACATCCTATGCTAAATTCCTAAAGGACATTGTAACAAAGAAAAGAAGGATAGATGCTGAAGAAATGGTGTCCTTATTAGAGAATGTCAGCATTGTGATCCAGAACAAACTACCACCCAAGCAAAAGGATCCCGACAGTTTTTTTATACCGTGTGAGATCAGACACCTATGTGTAAAAAGAGCACTTTGCGACCTAGGAGCCATCGTTATAGTGATAACCCTCTACATGTGTAAAACTCTGTTGCAAATCATCTGTCGAGATTATTGAAGCCCCTTGAAGATTGCTCTATTCCGATAAATGAAGACATTCCAAACGAAACACTCTATACTATCATCAACGCAAGTCAACCATGGTATGCTATCATCAATGATTTGGTATACTATCATCAATGATTTGGTGCCACACCCTATCGGTTAGTTTATGGGAAATCCTCCCATCTACCAGTGGTAATGGAACACAAGGCATACTGGGCTGTGACACAACTGAACTTGGATTTGAAGAAAGCCAAAGAAAATAAGAATCTACAGTTAATGGAGTTAGAGGAATTGAAAATTCAAGCTTATGAGAATGCAAAAAATTATAAAGAAAAGACCAAAGTCTGGCATGACAAACGTATCCTCAACAAGCAAATCAAGGTAGGATCACGAGTCCTCCTCTTCAACTCAAGATTAAAGTTATTTCCAGGCAAACTTAAGTCAAGATGGACTGGCCCATACACAGTCACCAATATGTTTGATCACGGTGCCGTAGAGTTAACTTCAGAACAAGGGCATCATTTCAAGGTTAACGGGCACCGTCTCAAACTATATCATTATGAAAATGGAGCACATGAAAGAGAGTCTATCACGCTCAAAACAACACAAGAGACTAGCCGAGAAGAATGACTAGTCAGGGACATTAAACCGTGATGCCTACTGGGAGGCAACCCAGACTAACCATTAAAAACTTCTTTGTTATTTGTCTGTGTATATTTCAAGTAGTCAGATGTCAAGTCATGAATAATGATCTATGAAACTGTGACGAATGCCAGAAGATGAACCGCCTCAGCACTGGGTGGAAAAATTTTAATCTCCCGCCTATACCCAACTAACATCATCCATCAATCACAACACTCCTTTTTAGGCAACCGGCTTACGATTTCTCTCTCTTCTCCCCATTTCCCTATTTCCCTCAAAACTTCTGTCTTAACCATTATTTCCATCTTCCCCATCTCTCTTCCATTGGTTACGGTCGCTACCCGAGCTCAAGCAACCGGACAAACTTGGCTACCTAAGTACAAGGGAACGAAAGGAACCGACACCGACCCCTATGTCTTCGACTCTGAGCCCTCATCGACTTCCGACTCATCGGTCGTCGAAGTGCAGATCCGTAGCATGCCGCTTCTCGTGCCTGCTCCTCACCTTATCCTAGACATCCGTCCTCTACGTACTATTCTGCCACCACCTACAATGGCGAAGGAGAAGACAATGAAACCGAGATCGGATACAGTGACGTCTCCAACGAAACCTCCATCTTCAACCTCTGCAACTACTGGCGCATTAGTGTCCAAAACAATGAAGGTAAACCCTACGCCCTCCGTCCCAACCTTCGCCACTAACATCAACTATCAAGCAAGCTACCGCGAGAAAGAAACTTCCGACCAAAAGAGCCGCAGGAACAACCTCGACTACGACAAAACCCTTAAGTCTGGAGAGGGATCGATCTCTCCCAACTATTCTTGAAGTCCCAGCACCAGAACCCATGACGGCACCACCTTCGGTCACACCACCACAGGAACCAGTCGCAACTAGCAGTTCTCAACCACCACTGAGGAAACAAAAGAAAGCATCCCCGAAGAAAACAACCAAGGTTTCGAGCCCATAGTCGAGGAAGAAATTGAAACCCTACCCCCAATGAAGCCCTCAACAAGGAA
Source organism: Pontederia paniculata (assembly GCA_001647135.1). NCBI lineage: Eukaryota > Viridiplantae > Streptophyta > Magnoliopsida > Commelinales > Pontederiaceae > Pontederia > Pontederia paniculata. The sequence continues at coordinate 11,852 of LTAE01008641.1, read as the reverse complement.
GTCAATGAAAGCGAGACCCGTTGAGCCATCGGATGATGTACAAGTAGTGGCCCCAAAAGAACAACCCACTCCGCCACTGAAGACGACAAAAGCCGCTCCTAAGAAGCCAAAGACGAAGGCGACACCACCAAAGCAGAAAGCGAAGAAACGACCACCACCTCCATCAGAAGATGAAGAGGAAGACGATGTCGATTTACAGCCCCTTGTCAATAAGTCACGCAAATGCAACAAGGCTGTGACACCAGAGGCTGTGATCGAGGAAGAACAACCCACGGCTGAAGCCTCTGACGTACCACACACCACATAAGAGCAAGCATCTGCAGAAGAGGAAGCACCTCTGGAAGAGGCCGCACCTGCAGAAGAAGTACTTTAAGAGGATGAAAAAGCGACGATAGAAGAAGAAAAATAGGGAAACACCGAAGAAGAACACCAATCTCCAGCGAAGGACGCGCAAGAGACAAAATCACCAGTGCAGACCGAATCTAGCGAGTCAGCAGCACCACCAGAGGACATACCTCCACAGCAGACAAATATCACATCCCCGCAACAAGCCGATGACCACCTGCAAGATGAACCACCAAGTGCACCCCCACAACAAGAGATACCTGCTGTCACACCCCAACAATTAGAAGAGTCAGAGGATACCGAGTCCGAAACCTTGCTAGATGCCGGTGCCCAGCCTGAACAGCCCAAAGATGAGCAAGACCCCCATGGACACTTCCAAATTATGAGATGATGAGCAGCGCAGACTTTATCAAAAGCTTAAGACTAGGGATATCCTCACCACAAGATACCTGGACACCGAAGCGTTGAAGGCCCTCGAACTGCTTGACGACTTGACCAAGCAGCTGAAGAAGATGGAGGTCAACAGGTTTTTCCTAAACTCTTGGCCGACCTATGACTATATAACAATTGAATTTCTCAGCTTTCTCCAATTGACCAACTCGGAGGACGGCATGTTCCTCAACTTCCGACTCTACAACCGCGAGTGCCACTGGAGCTTTGACGAGCTCTGCGTCGTGTATGGATTCCCCACTACAATGGTGCAGAAGAAGAACACCAACTATAAAGGAGCGGAGGCGTGGAAGTGGGTCACTGGAGAAAACTGTTACATGCTTCGTCAAGCTAAGTCTTCTTCTTTCCAGAACCCTACTATTCGTTATTTTCAAAAAGTTTTGGCCAATACTCTCTTTGGACGATATCACACCGAGGCAAATGTAAGGGAGGTCGAAATGTATATTATCTGGGGGCTGATAAAAGGGAAGAAAATCAATGTGGGGCATATGTTATTGGAATATATTTCTTGGCTAGCTACCTCAGAGAAGGGACCCATAGTCATCGAAGGGTTAATCACACCTATTGCAGAGAAGTGCCAATTAGACTTGTCCAAGCTGTGTGCAACGAGGGGGACGACCAGAATTGACATATCCATTATGCTCAACATGAAGATTATTGAGATCAAGAATGACAAGTATGTCCTAATCTACAAAGGGAATGAGACATCCATTCAACTCCCCAACTCAAAGCTTACAAATATCAACAAAGGGAAAAATTGGACTCTCTTCACACCTGAGCAGAGCGCACCTCACCCCGCTACTGCCGCAACAAAGAAGACCGCTACCTCTGACACCGATGAACCTCAAGTAACAACCCTTGTCACGCCCCGAACCCGATGCCCGGAGCGCGGCAAGGGGTGTTTCGACCTTTCACTAATTCAAATTCAAACTCAGGACACAACGGTTAAAAATAATTCTAACTCTAGGATTTGCCAAAAATTTCGGCATGACCTTTGCTAAAAATGGTCCATACGACATATACAAATAGGTAATATGGGCCAAGCCCGAATCATATAATCGAAATATAATTAAAATGAATAAAAGAAGGGCCAGATGTCCCCAACAAGGAGTTCACAACACTCCGATAACAATGATAACATATAGACGGAACCAAGGGTCCGACAAATAGGTAAAACTCTATGGATATGACAAGAATGGACAAGAATATGAAATCTAAACTCTCCAGACTCTCATATACACACAATCCTAATTATTTTCCCTTTTTAAAGCCCGGTGAGCATGCAAGAGGTCTAAAGCCTCAATCCTCGAGGAGTATCTCCTCCTCACCTACAAAACAACAATGATAAGAGGGGTGAGCATATATGGCTCAGTGAGTGAAATAAATGGATCCATAAAACATTTAAACCACCCGAAAACAAAACCATCGGGAAAACGCGATCAAAAGTATATCATACATAGCTTCATATAATAAAATACTTGCAATCAATGCAGGAGTTAAAAATATGCTATGCATGATCTGATCTAAGTGTCATGACACCTCGCCATCCGCGATCACATATACATCCCGCCACGGCTGATGACCACCTCGACCACGCGAGCCGTCGCTCGCCCACACGAGGGCATCACACCGTCACCACGAATAGTTCTCTCGATCACGCGAGCCGTCACCCGCCACGAGCATGAACTATCGTTATCATCGCACTGGTAGATCACCTCGACCACACGAGCCATCGCTCGACCACACGAGGGAGAGCTACGATCATCATCATCAACACCTCACTCCAAGTGAGCTACCATGCATGTCTAATGCACATGCATGAGATATACATATATCATGATAGTATTTCAAAGTAGTACTTGACATTAGCATTTATCGCAACATTTAAGGATTTATGACACTCAAGCATAAAAGCTTTCAAATCTCGACATACGAGTAAATATCATACATAAATCCCGAAAACCTCAAGTACTCGAAATCCATACGAAATCCAATCGGAAAACCGAAGCCGACATATCATGACCATAGCCCAAAAGATCATCACATCATCAACATAATCAATCAAGTGAGCTAAAGAAATGAATATAATGAACCACAACGATGTGGTGTTGCTCTAGGTTTATGGAAAGTCCCACTCACATCGGATACACTTGAAACAACGCTGAATCTCCCGTGTCCAAGTCTACGATTGGAGAGCCTAATCATAGATGATTAAGTTCCATTAATATTTTTTGCCATTCAATTAGAAACTACACATGTACATATTCGAATGTAATTTCAGCATGTAGAATAAACCGGTATTATTTTGCCTAAAACTGAAATTATATCATTGCCCTTTTCAATTAATGTAATACTAAATACACATTTACTGCACCCTTTTCTTTAATTCTCAATTAATTCACATACCAGTTATAAGATTTGGCTTACTTCTATACACTTCATCGGGCACTTAGAGTTCCATCACAATTTGATTACAACTTGATTATCTCAGTGCTACAGTGTTTTCGGACAGCTACAGTAATTCCAGACATTGCCACATAAACAATATTTAAGCTAGCACGACTAATAGTTTACACCATTTCCAACATTCCAACAGTGTCGGCCAAGAGAGTTTACCCAACTTCAGATTAATATTTCAGATTCATTACTCTAACTCAAATTAATACCTCATATTAGCCGCCGAAAATCAGATTCATAACCGCTTAATTACCATAGATTAGATTACTAAAACAGGATGATTATCAACAATCAGATTACTGACCAGCAATCATCTAATACCTATTCCATATTATTCCTTATATATTTAGTTGATTTCAGCTTAACATGTTATCAATCTTATAATCACAACATTTATAAGTAGACATACGAATACAATTACACACGCAGATGTATATGCATTTTTGGACTATCATCTAGATGTTCATATAGCTCACCGAAAAATAGAGGAACATAGATACTCAATCACCCGTCATCCGACTATGATGCATCCGTAGCTACGGTGATGACGCAGAAGAAATGTTGCGCAACTGTTCTTCGTTCCCGGTTCCTGTGACACGTCCGCAGAATCGATAAAACGTTGCTGCAATCACAATTAATCATGGCTTAATATCCGCACTCAAGTTGATTCTAGGGTATCTAAATCTGTGATCTCACCGTCATCCAATCGGATGCTTGCAGCCCCGCCGCGAACCTCCGACAATGCCTACGAGCTTGATATGACGCGTCTTGACACAATGCAAGGCGCAATCAGCTCAACACCTCTTGAAATCAAATCGTGAAATGGCTCAAATGAAGTTTTTACTCACCGGGAAAATATCAAATATGAAACAGCCCCAGATTCGTCGGATTCCTCTTGCACTTGCCGGCAAACTCCCACGGATGATGGTGAAATCATGAAACGGCAACAATGACTACATAAATCCAACGAAAAAATGGATCAAACCCCACAAGAACCTCATCTATATCTAGCTGACACGATGCCATACTCACCGGAATGGGATTGGCCACGAATCGCCATCGATGTCGCCGGATTTCTCACGCGCGAGTGCCGGCGTTCTCTCTGTGTTTGAGCTGCATAGCCTCCACGGCAGCATCCGATGTCGACACCGATGCGTGCGCCTCGCTAACCCCGTCGCCATCGTGCTACTCGATGGTCGAATGTTGGTCAGAGTCGCTGGCGTTGGTGATCTCTAGCAACAGCGATAACGAAGTGTGAAGGGGGAAAGTTGAGAGGGGGGAAAGTTACGGTGGGGGAGAAATGAGGGAGAGAGGAAAAAAAAATGCACAAGGGTTTTTTTTTTTTTTGGGCCCATTTGGTTGGGCCGTTTCAACCCTGCTGACCCAACCTTTGACAGGGCAATGCAAGCAATCCGCACTCCTGGAGGCCCTCATCCTCCAAACGAGAGACCTGTAGGAGGACAATCACCGACTTAAGGAAGACATTTTCAACAAGCTAGAGACACTGAATGAAGAACTAGAGCAGAAAGACGAGTGCTCCAGAGCCAAACCCTCCTCCACCCGAGAGGCCACTCTCCGTGGCTTGGCTACAACACTGGGGACAGTGTTGGGTTAAGCCCGTAGAGGGGTCATGGTATGATCAAACTCTTTCAATAATTTTATAATCATACCATGAAAATTTTGAACTTTTGATTGAATACATGTCATCCACTCCTGGTCTCAAATTTTGCCTGCTTGTTGCTGTTGTTGTTATTGTTGTTGTCTCACACCTTGGAACACTTGTTATCGCACCCTATCACCTATCACCTGTCCTGTTTGAAAATTTTGCTCGTATTTGGAATAATTTTGTAAACATGCACTTGCGTACACTATGGCTCACCTTGTTTATTCACAAACTTCTGAATTAATGCAGTACTAGGTCCAAGCCATGTGTAGTATTAGATTTTATTGCATCACTGCATCCTGATAATTAATTGATTTGATTGATTGCACTTTTGAACCAAAGCTCTATCCGCTGAACATGTCTACTTATCACACCCCTGCTTTTTAGGCTCAAGAATTTTATCACATTGCCAAGTAACTGGCCCCACAAAAGAGCAAAAGTCTAAGCCTTCCTTGCCCCTTGTCATTGTATGTTTTTTTTTTCCTAAATAACTACCCCTCTGTCCTTCTACTTGGAAGTGTCAAGAGTATGCTTTTTAGCACCCTAGGCACCTACCCGAGTATTCTCGAAAGAAAGGGATGAATAATGTCACAAGGAACTTATCTCTCACCTCCAAATAATTACTCCTCTGACCTTCCACTTGGAAGAGTCAAGAATATGTTGTTTCTCAGCACTCTTAGAATCCTCACCGAGTATTCTCGGAAGAAAATGTGAGGATATGCTAAGGGAAGACTCTCTTTTTACTTTTCACACCCCTGTATCTAAAAAAAGGGACGAGGCAAGGACAAGGAAATGAAAAAGTATTGAAAAAGTATGCTCTAAAATAAAGAGAAAAGGGGAAGGATATCTTGGTCTTGATTTGAAAAGTAATTCTTTTGCCTAACGGGTGGGTGTGACACGCAGATTGTGAGGCTGTGACTCTGTGTTAAATTTAGCAGCTTTAGTGATTCTTAGGTGCAATTCTATCAATCTAATTTGTCATTTGGAGTGTACTCTTGAAAAATTTCTAGTTTTAAAAGTATGTCTTGTTACCTATCATGTGGTCTTCGCATTTGAAAATGTTTGTTGCCTTAATCTTAATTCATTTGCTTGAGGACAAGCAAAGGTTCAAGTCCGGAGATGTTTGATGCATCGCATCAAGTGCATATTTTTAGGTCTTTTTGAGTTCTGATTCATTTCATTTCCACATCTTTTTGTGAAGCTCGAGTCCCATTTGTTGCTAAAGTTCTAATTTTTACCAAGCATGCACTTTTATGAGCTTAACCTTTTCATTTTATTTGTTTAGGACATTTTGATGCTACTTTGACCTTCTATTTCAGGAACCTTATGAGACGAAGCTTCACACCCCTGCTGATACGTGATCACAACCCTGCACGAGGAAATCACCTAATGATAGAAACTGCCAAAAGTGGAAAGGAATCTGCCAGCCCATGATTGCCAGTACGTAACAAACGAATCAAAAGGGAATAATTTAGGGCTGGACAAAAGGACACTTGTCACATGGAAGCCACCATTATAAAAAGACTAGTTAAGGCAAAAAAATGCATCTTCCGGAAGGCGAATCATTCCATCTTGATATCACGCACAAGTCATTCCACCATCGCTGAAAGGAGATCACCTACCATACCTGAATGACGTCGCCGGAGAAGACGATGCATGACATCGATGTTTCTTTGATTGACAACAGGAAGAACAATGAGAATCTCTGAACATTACTCTCTTTTTTATTCGATGAACATGTGTTGTAACTAATAGGATAATCTAGATAAGTAGTAGGAGATGATGGATTTGGATTTCTATCTTGGTTTCTGAACTTGCTTGAACTATTTCTGATTTTCGTATTTTATGAACTCAACTTTTAATTTCATTACTGGATCGATTGTAGTGAAGAGTTCTGGTTTTCCTAAGATTGGATGCGATTAACCCTCAATTCGATCTTCATTCTTGATACTCCTATTCTTCATCGGATGATACGTCCTTGACCAGAGGCGTTTGTGAAGACATGAGCTTGCGATATTGATGCGTTCTAAATACACTAGCAAGCACACTAGTTGTTCAGGTAATAAAGTGAAAAGAGTAAGGATGTCGAACCCACGAGGACTAATGTAACCTAGTCTTATCTAATTCAGAAGTAGTAGAGAAAAGATCAAATTCAGTTTTAGTTCAAAAGATAAAAGATAAGAAAAGATAAAAACTTAGAAATGAGGTTAGATGAGATCAAATCAAGTTGGAAGATTTAGGAATCCCTCACACTAAATCAGATTGAATTGGAATTGTTCCTAATGATGGACTAAGAATTGCCTAAAGTATGATCCTCTAAACAGATACAATCAACTATCTCAACTTCAGATTAACCGGGACGTTCAAGCGAATCCACCCTAAATCAATCTAAACCTAAGATGCTTTAATGTTGCAGTTCTTAAGTTGTTGACCGCTGAAGCAAGTCCAATCAATAGGTCACTGATGCATGCATTTTATAACATATTTTAGGGCTTGCATTAGGCATTATTTTAAGTCATTCTATTAGTGCATGCATCTATTTTCTATTTTATTTGATTATATTCTTCCAAAACCAAAATCTACTCTTGTTTGGTGTATTTTGTAGGAAATCACATGGAATGGTGGAAGAAGGACCGAAATCAACAAAATATTGCAAATGGATGTGCTCGGGAGGAAGAAATCAATAACCTGCAGCCATCACAGGCCGTGACCACATGTTACGGGCCGTGATACATCAATACTAGCAGCAGTGAAGCCTGATCGTTTCGAAGGCAATGCATATTTCCTCAGCCATTACGGGCCATGATGACGTATCATGGGCCGTTATGAAGTCTATCACGATCGCGAAGAGCGTGTCACGACCACATGCCGAAGCTTTGCAACCTCAAACCATTCACATCACGGATCGTTACAGTAAGTTACGGGCCGTGATGGGTCATATCACGGAACGTCACCGTTCATCACGCCGTCGAACAGAAGTGACAGATTGCACTTCGTCACTGTTACGGGGCGTGACTCCTTGTTACGGGCCGTAAGTTGCGAGAAACCGAGAAGCCGAACTACCCAGATCCCGAGTTACGGGCCGTGACATTCTGTCACAGGTCATGACGACTTGAGGAATAATGAAGAAACCTATATCTACGGGCCGTGACATACTGTCACGGGCCGTGATGAAGTTCCGTAGATTCATTTATTCAAGATTTTGATATGATTTGACGGCCAGGAAGTTTGGGATTTGATTGAAGACTTTGAAGATTAGATTCTATCATATTTCTAAAGATTTGTACAAGTTTTATTGGACTTTCATCATCACCGTTGATCGAGAAGCATATTTGATCTAAGGGTTCATATGTAATGCTGATTTAACCCTAAGGAAACCCTGGGTATAAAAGGATTTCATTTGCAACTAGAGAGGGTTATCCTCGAGAATCTGAGGATGAATTCTATTCTATCCAGAGATCTAAGNCCAACCAACTTAAAATTTTCACCTATGTACATATGTAGGGTGCGACAATAGATTAATAATATATAATATAATATTGGGTGCATGATTATTACCTAAAGTGACCAAGTTCGAAATTGTTGTCCCACTTTATTTATATATTCTTTTATTAGACACTTCAAACAATATCATTTCCCTTTCTTCTCCTACAATAATACATTTGCATATAATATTTGTTTGTAAATTCTAAGTTTTCCAAAGTATTCAATTGATGGAGCACCAATTAATATTCTTATCTTTTAATATTTTTAATTTTACCATGTCATGCACTTATATAATTTATTATGTGCATTAATATTTATATACATCTATTTATTTCTTTCAAAAAATTTCACTGTAATAAAATTCAATGAGATTTTAATGTAATCTTTATCCATAATATTTTCTTTTGTTTCGCGTATCAAGTATTATTATATAATTTATAATAACTTTATTTCCAGTCTTATCTAACTAATCCTGAAAATATTAATAAAGAATATCACATTTATCATATACATGAAATGATATAAAAAGTGACTATAAAAAATATCATTTTATTTATATTTTAAAAATTAAATTAAGTCATTTTTTCGCAATTGTAAACGCTTTCAAGTGCTAATGATTTTTATATTTAGCAATAACTTATTTTATTTAATTATACGTACCGTTGATGATAATTGGTGACTTTACTATTAGTCATTAAGTACTTTTAAATAGTATTGATATATTAAGTGAAACAAATGTACAACGGTAGATGACGTTTACAAATAAGACAAAGACTATTGATTTAATAAAGAAATTTATATAATTTTTCATATTCACAATTTATAATATGATAAAAGAAATCAATATAAGTCAATTACGTGTTTTCAGGTTTATTTAATTTTTCAATAAGTTTAATTTTTATTATTATATTTGGGCGCCCTATGATTTAGTGCTAGTTCTGTCCCTATGGTCAATGTGAGGATGCGTGAACGTGAGACGGACATTTGTGATTCTGTTGCTGAATAACTACGAGAAAATTTTGACAAACGATTTACAAAAATGCAATAACAATTTGAGGCACAAATGCAACAGATGATACATTCTCAGCATAACATCAATTAACCATTTGGCAGTGATAATGATCAAGAATATATATGTTGTTGACGTTTCTAATGGTGATGTACATGCTTGAGTCTTTTTAGTCACTATAATTGGATGATACTTTATCTTTTAATAACATATGGACCATATTTTCAAATGTTATTTTAAGAATTTGTAATAGATTTTTGAAGTACTAAGCTTATATTTCTATGTTGCTTTTGTTTAATTATATTGAATTTATATGTTTATGTTTAAAGTGTTTTTCGTTGAATTTTTTATGACAATTGAAATTGTATTACAGGTCATATAAATAAGAAAATGAAATAACATTTATTATATATCCACGAGGGATTAGGTAGAGAAAATTTTGTATAAAATTGGTATTTGAAAGGGAATTTCCCTCACTAAGTAAGATGTATTGCAATCGAACAATTATATTAGAAAGGAATATTCTCTCGCAAAAATTTAAATGACAAGGTATTATTGCAATGAGCAGCAAAGGATAGTCCTTGCAAATACACGAGAGGAAGCACAAGATGACTAGAAAGGATAATAAGTACTGATTAGGGAAGAAAAGCCCTTGTTAATTACCTAGAGCATGCATTTCCTTTAAAAAAATCATGTTATTTATTAGTGAGGGACTTATCCTAGCAAATATTTGCAAGGGTCAAAACTATAGGAAATATGTCCCTGCAACTCTCTCGCTAAAAGTTATTTATCTAGGGATTGCATAAGTTTAGCAAGGGCTTTATTACTTTCTAATTAACAATTTTCGTGTAGTGACCCCCTCAGGCTCGTTGTTTGGCCAACGAAATTTCCGTATGCGAGGGTGCCTTAATTATGGAATGTGTTAGAAAATTGAGAACATATGAACTTTTAGTTGGGTTAGAATTCAAGGCATTATCAACACTTACCTTGTGCATAATCCTATTTACCGTAAGGTTTTTATTCTTTTAATATATTATTATATTAAATAAGGGTAAAATGATATTTTATACTTATTAGAAAACAAATTAACATAATTTTGGATGAAAGGACATGATTGACAAATTGAGATAAGTTTTCAAGGATTAAAGAATCATAAATTTATAATTTAAGCTTAAATGTGAAAAAAGTGATTGGTGAGGGGTGTTAGAGGGAATAATCCTTTTCTGTTATCTTATTCGTTCGAATGTTAAATTAATTATTTATAAAATGGACATGACATGATCAAAATATTTTATAATCATTAAAAATAATTATTAAATATTATCTGTACCCTTATTATATTTTTTAAATTTTTTTTTAAAGTATTAAGGATATAATGATAAAAAATGATTTTTTATAATTGTTAAAAGGTTAAGTTAACAAAATTTTGGATGGAATATGACAAAAGAACTGAATGACAAATCGAGAAGCTAAGTTTGTAAATTTATACTTTAAGGCAAGATGCGAAATAATAGTTGATGAGATATTTGTGGAAATAACCCTAATAAAGATGCACCCCTCATTCCTTGTTGCCATCTAGCATGGGGAGCCATCATATTATAATAAGTAGGAGGCATGCATGGTTCAACCTTTTTAAAATTAACTTTAAAATGATTATTTTGATGGGTATACATGATCCAAGCAGGAAGAATACTGATGACAGGGAGCTTAATATGAAATTCTATACGTATAGTTATGCATGTATCACATATTTGGTCATCTATATTGCATTGTATTATCTCTTCTTTACAACTTCTACATATTTTGGAAACTCTTTATCTGATATCTGCACTTTTTTCATACTTGGAATGATTTTAAGTATGATTCTTTTGATCTTGTATTTGTTTGGTTGCAAAGACTTGATGTAACGCCCCCAAAATCAGACCTTGCCACCTAGCAAAAATCATGAGTTCAGGGACGCTACCACATAATATCATTACCTCTTGTTTAACCATTTGACTGGTCAACCCCAGTGCCACATCAGATAATAGCAATAATATAAACTAAAGTATCATTTTCCAATGTCAAAATTAATAATCCGATACATAGTTCCAAAAAAACTAGACATCAATAATTAAATCAAATAAACTCTATGGGACTCAGCATAATATTCATCTCTAACAATTGACCAGTAGGACTCTGTAGGATCTGGATGGCACCAAGAGGGGGGGGGTGAATTGGTGTATAAAAATTTTGCTCTCTTTTACTTAATCTAGATGAGTTATATCAGCGGAAGCTTGCACATGCAAATATAAACAAATAGAGAGAAAAGAGTAGAGAGAAAACAAACAAGCACACAAACGCAAGGTTTGTTGATGAGGTTCGGCCGAACTCCTGGCCTACGTTCCCGCTCCGGTCTTCTCGCACCGAGATCTCCGGAGATCACTATTTTCTTCTTCAAGG
>LTAE01008640.1:0-16486 GCA_001647135.1 Pontederia paniculata | reverse complement strand
CTCTCTCTCTCTCTCTCTCTCTCTCTCTCTCTCTCTCTCTCACACACACACACACACACAGCTTTATAATCTTATTTCTATATCAATCACTCATCCAGCATTTATTTTTGGCTTTAAGCATGCGTTTGTCATGACCATCGCGGAGCTGATGTGGCTTTGGCATGAGACCAAGGTGGATGATGGTAGCGCCAGCTTGATAATAATTATAAAACTTTTTAAGATACAACGTTTGCAACTATATATACGTGTAAAGTTAGAATACTATCAATAATCTTAAAATATAAATCAATAGCTAGAAAAGGTAGTATTTTTATATTCTAAATACTTCTTCATGTGTAAAATGTTAATAATTTTAGACTAGTTCAATCTACCACGTGAATCATTAAAGAAAAAAAAAGTTTAATAAAAATATTATTGAAATTTGAATTATAAAATCTTTCTATGAAATTTAATATGCTACTAGTAATTCAAAAAATGTAAACTAATAATTTTTTTATATTTATATGCTTAATAAATCTTCAAACAATGGTTGATAGTATTGTCAGTTCAAATATTGCATGATACAAGGATTATCTTACTTCCACTTTAATTTTTTTTATTTAGATGTCTTATTAGGCTCTGCCTGTCTATATAATTAATTTTGGAAAAATACATATATTTTTTTTCTTTTAGCGCATCAAAATTGGAAAAACTAGTAGGCGAGACCCAATCTCAGCTCATGACATTTTGTAATTTCTAAAAGTAACGATGTCATATAATTGTTGTAATTATTGTAATGGTCATGACTTTTCCTTTTAAATAGCGCCCTTAATAAATACCTTTTGGAGTTCGAGGCCCACAATTTGGAGTCGTCCACTTTAAAATGGAAGCATTATATAATTATTTCATTCTCATTTATCATTTATCATATGCTCAATAAACGTCTATTCAATATTGATTGTAACCGCACCAAAGTATTTCTTTTATAAAATTGGATTTATCATATGAAACGTTTTACAAAGTTATATCGAAATAAAAATTTTAACTATATATATATATATATTAAATTTTAATTAAGTATTCACTTTTGAGTAAAAAACTAGTTTTGATTTTTGGTTAAAAATATTTATTACTTTTGTTAAATCAAATCTTAATCGTTGGATCACTATATATAATTGAGCTACAATAATTATTTGTTTGTAAACAAATTATTAACGTGCTGCTCTTTACTACAAGATAAAAGATATGGCATGCATGATTGAAAATCCATAACCTTCTAACATTTTCTCAAAATTTTTATATTTAAAAAATACTTAAAAGGATTAATATAACTATTATGAGTTAGGAGGATATAACACTTCATATCGATGGTGTCTTTAGCTTACTACATACAAAATGGTCTAGCTGGTTATGGCTTTTTCTTTCCGTGTATATAACAAATTTCACAAAAATAATAATCTATATTTCATATTTTATACACTTCTTTCTCTTATACTAAAGAACAGCAGTCAAGGAATAAATACCAAATTAAAAATTTTATTTTATGTATACACAGAAATCAAACAAATCGATATAAACAATCAATATATTTTATTTAATTTTGCTGAAGATACGAGTGAACATATAAGTGCTTATATACAACATCTTTTTGACATATCATATCTTCTCGAGTTTTTTAAATAATATATCATATTAATAATATTATGATCGATATCGAATGTAACGTTTACACAATTATGCATGATATTAACATTGGCAGTATATTCCCACTTATACCTAATACATTTATCGCCTTTTAATGTAATATTTAATATCCAAAGTTCAACGTTTATTCATGAAGTTTGACATGGAAGCACAAAGTGAACATCTCAATAATGATGCTTTGATCTTAAGACATTCAATTATTGTAGTTCAACTTACTATCAATTAGACCAATCATGTAAAGTTTAATGTTTGCTAATTCAAAATAAGTTAATCAATAAGAAATTAATTTTATTTAGAAAGAGACATTAACATTTAGAGAAGAGGAACTCCCCATTTAAAACTTTTTAATGCTTTGACAACGTCCTTTTCATTTATATTTCAAGTTAGCCACAAAACACAAAAAAGTCATTGTTTTTATTTTTCTAAAAAAAATCATTAGAAAACTGTTATTTCTATTTTATATCTTCCTTCGTAAACCACTAAACAATAATTAAAAACAGTGGAAAATTAAATAAATACATAAGACTACATAATAACTACAGGAGAATACTCAAAGAAAGAAAGCTCCTCTAATTTGTGATGTCCAAAATTTAATTATATATAGATAAATAAATGATATCATTAAAATTAACTATTGAGTTATAAGATTTTTGTTGTTTTCACATTAAATTAGCGACTTTTCACCTTAAAAAATATTAAGTTATAAAATTAGTATAATTAGTGAGATGAAAAATATGAAAAAAATAAAAAAAACAAAAGAAAATTATAGAGAATACTCAATAGAGAGATTCTTTAACATTCACGGAATTTAACTCTCTCTCTCTCTCTCTCTCTCTCTATATATATATATATATATATATATATATATATAAAAGATAAGTGATGTCAATTTTTATTGATTCATATTAAATTAATACTATTGACTTTCTATATTCACATTGAATTAGCTGCTTTTCATTTTAAAAATATTGAATTATAAATTTTTAATATAATTAGTCAGATGAAAAATATGAAACATTAAATTTTGTACAAAACTATAGGGAAAATATTCAAAGGAGAGAGATTCTCTAACTTGCTATGATTCTCGAAATTTAATTAAATATCAAACAAACGTTTTTTAATTCGAGATGATTGATCATATGAAATTTAAATTCTGATCCTTTCTTTCTTTTTTTAATAAAAAAATCTATAAGGAAAATATTTTGAGAGAAATAACTGGTACGAATCATATCCCTTTTAATACATTTGAGATGTACATCTAATATTTTTATTTTTTATGCAATTTTTTTTATTATTTAATTTTCTGGAACGGATGAAAGAAAATCTTGGAAGTTAAAATTATTTTCAGTCCAACTTTCCTAAAGTTTTATGCAATTGAAAAAAAAAACTTTATTATCTCAAGTTAATATGGATGCATATTATTAACCTTTTAAATACAGGCACAGGAAATAAAATCATCAAATAGTTTTGTTTTTTAAGAAAAATCCACGTAAACATCACTTATATAAAGGAGTTTAGATGGTGGACGATAGAAGAAATACATATTTTTTTTCATATTTGTATTAAACTTCATTCATAATAATTATTTAAACACGATGATTTGGGAAGCATGAAACCTTATATTTATGCCAACTGATCAAAATTCAAATTTTTTTGGGAAAATGGTAAGTAATCCCATTAATCATAGAAATCTACTACCTATTTAACCATTTATCTCCCACTAACTACCAAAGTTTTTCAATCTTGCTACAGGCATGTTTACTATTATTTTTCCAATTACAAGTTTACCTTTTATTACCGTTCAAGAAAAAAAGAAAAGATATATTCGGCTATTTAGAAAATAAGAAAAAAAAATAATTTAAAGTAACGTATTCCTTTTTTTTAGTACAAACGTAATTAAATAAATAAATAAAAGAGAAATGTTAACCTGGGATAAATTGAAAACCCTTAATAGTTAGAAGAGACATGTTTTTCAATTCAAATAAGATAAATAGAAATAACACTTTAAATTTTATATATTATTATTATTATTTATTTTAAATAAATGTCTAATATTTTTTTTCAATTAATTGAGGATTAAAAATTGGAAAGCCAGTTGTGCAATACCAAATAAGGTTCCCTCCCTGTCTGCGCTTATTATATAAGCGCTCAGCCTTCCAACTTCCATGTCCCAATTTCTCCTCTCTTTCTCTCTCCTATCACTTTCTCTCTCTCTCTCTCTCTCTCTCTCTCTCTCTCTGACCGTGAGCTCGCTCGTAGCGCCGGTGGAGGACGTCCAGGAGGCTTCCACCAAGCCTTCCGCCAAGGGTACTCGCTGCACCCAGTTCTTGCCTCATTTCTCTTCGTTGCTTATTATGTGCTTCCGTGCTCCCCTTTTAGTGTTTTCTTTGTCTGTTTCGTTTGATGTTTGTATTGTTGTTTGATACCTTTGTTCTTTGTTGTTCCTATTTGTTCCCACACGAACATTGTTCATTGCTCTAATCGTTGGTGAACATGGATAGAATGGATCAAGTAGAACGTTCAAAATCTAAGTTTACATTTCCGGTGGAATTGGTGGTCTGAAAATGTGCGAATATAGACTTGTTACAAGTTGCAGATGAAGGCACGAGTAAACAATGGAAAACCAGAACGGCTAAATGGAAATAGATGAAAGGTGGATCTGTGGGAGCCATCACAGTCGACAATTTAGCATGTCGAAGATAGCGAATGACTGTTTGTATTGAAGGATGAAGACTTCAATTACATTTTTTGCTAGATTGCTCATGGATCTCACATGATGAAATATTTTTGGGATCCCACGATGCAGACATTATTCCCACTATGTTCATGTTAATAGTGATTTCCCTTGTGCAGCTGTCCAGTGGGACAATGTCACAATTGTGATGTCTGTACTATTTATGATGTCATCAGATCAGAAGTGACATATTAAGATTTTTCCCAATACTACTATGTAGATGATTAACTGGTAGTTTGGTAGTAAGTAAAGTCTCGGATCAGGAATGGAAGATCAGCAATGTCCTGGACAATCATATATAGCAATCATGGAGTAGGTATATTGCCTCTACATGTCCCGACTGTGTAAAATAAATGATTCCATCATATTTTAGCCACGTTTATGATCGTAGCAATGTCATAGTTGGTAAACTTCGTTTAGTTGTTACCTTTCGATGTTATTTGCATTCCTAGTTTTCAGTTAGATTACTTTACATAATCCCTCTACCATACATTCGGGTTCCATACTAAAAAGTCATAGAAAAGAGGATTGACGGTTTTTAATTAATTGAGATATCCAAAATTCAGCAGTAGTTCTTCAGTTTTGCTTCTGCATTCTAACATTTGTACTACTTCTTATCTACCTTATTGGTTCATTTTGATCCTTCTTCAAAAGTAAGCATGCTTTATATGCAGATGGCTCGAATTAGAATTTTAAAGATTAAAAAGGAAAAAAAAAGTTTAGGTTTAGATTCACTTAGCTAAATAAATGAACAGACTTAACTGTGCAACTCATGATCTTGAGATGTCCTTTTTTCTCTCAAGATTGTTAAATTTGTTTAACTATTCCTATCTTCCTATTTGATTCTCTACTGGTAGAGCTGGTGTATATGGCATGTCATTTTGTTATGTTGATGTATTTATGTATTTTTTTCTTGTGGGTAAAGGTTAATTGATCATATTTTATGCAACTTCAGGAATCCCTATTATGGTGAGGGCTCAGACAAGCCACCCTTTAGATCCACTGTCTGCAGCTGAAATCTCTGTTGCAGTGGCGACTGTCAGGGCCGCTGGAGCAACTCCAGAGGTTGGACATCATAAGCTTTCTGGTTTTGTTTCTTTTCCTTGTACTGTTTTCTTGGATTGAAATAGTTGAACACATAAATCGAGGATTTGAATGTGTCCTTCAGGTTAGAGATAGTATGCGTTTTGTGGAAGTTGTTCTCTTGGAGCCAGAGAAAAGTGTTGTGGCTTTAGCTGATGCCTATTTCTTCCCTCCTTTCCAACCCTCACTTCTTCCTAGAACAAAAGGAGGTCCTGTCATCCCGAGTAAACTGCCACCTAGGAGAGCTAGACTTGTTGTATACAACAAAAAGTCAAATGAAACAAGTGTTTGGGTTGTTGAACTTTCAGAAGTGCATGCAGCGACTCGGGGTGGCCATCATAGGGGAAAAGTTATCTCCTCTGAAGTTATTCCTGATATCCAACCACCAATGGTATGCACTATCAGAAATTCTATTGTCTATTTTTACAGCTTGAGATTAGAGTAATGGTTTCTGCATTTAAATAAGTGGTATTTAAAAGCGCTATTCTTGTTACTAGCTTATCTAGTTGATGCAATGGTTTCCTCTCTAAATGGTTTCTCCATTTATGTATGAAAAAATTCATATCTAAGTTCTTAGTTGCTATTTGCTTTCCTTTTTCTGCCATATCAGAGGCTATGGTATCTGTTTACATATTTCTCAAGGGGACTACACTGAGGATTTCTCATTTTATTATTTAGCTAAAAGGAAGCACAATGCTATATTCTATACATTGAAACATAAATAATTGCTTGCAATATGTGGTCCTCCACACAATTACATAAGATGCTGACTTGTTTCTTGATTTAAAGTATATATTGTTTACTCAGAATTTCAAAGTCTACGGTTTTGAGCCATTACTATTTTTCTCTTGCAATTATATGAATGTATTCAAGTTCTATATAGTTTACCTGATTTATTTCTGTTGATAAATTTCTCAGATGGTCAAAGTTTTGTTTGTACGTTTAAAGTGTATTGTTTTGAGTTGCAATATTTCTGTCAATTGCAGGATGCTATTGAATATGCAGAATGTGAAGCTGTTGTCAAAAGTTACCCTCCATTTGTAGAAGCAATGAGAAAGAGAGGAGTAGAGGATATGGATCTTGTGATGGTGGACCCATGGTGAGCTTAACTTGGGCCTTTGCTTGTTAACTTGAACCTTTGCTTACCATGATACTTGGCATATATTATAAAGAATTCTAGATGTCGATAGTCAATGGAAACTCATTCACCCTGATCAACTCATTCCCAGGTGCGTTGGCTACTATAGCGATGCTGATGCTCCTAGCCGCAGGCTTGCAAAACCATTAATTTTCTGTAGAACTGAGAGTGATTGCCCCTTGGAGAATGGCTATGCACGTCCTGTTGAAGGCATACATGTTGTTGTGGATATTCAGAATAATGTGATTATTGAATTTGAAGATAGAAAATTGGTCCCTCTACCTCCAGCAGATCCACTGAGAAACTACACTCCTGGAGAAACACGAGGAGGCGCTGACCGAAGTGATATAAAACCTCTTCAGATTCTTCAGCCTGAAGGTCCAAGCTTTCGCATAAATGGTCACTTTGTGGAATGGCAGAAGGTATGAATCTCAAAATAGTCTTTCCTTTAGCTTCTTTTTTGGGTCATAATGATCTTATCTTTAGCTTTTGATACTCAAGTTGTTTACTGTCTATGCCATTCTTCGCAGTGGAGTTTCCGGATTGGTTTCACCCCTAGGGAGGGCTTGGTAATACACTCTGTAGCATATGTGGATGGTAGCCGTGGGCGAAGACCTGTGGCACACAGATTGAGTTTTGTTGAGATGGTAGTTCCTTACGGAGATCCAGATGAACCACATTATCGTAAGAATGCATTTGATGCTGGAGAAGATGGTCTTGGAAAGAATGCACATTCTCTTAAAAGGGTGCTTGCTCCACTAGTATTTCAATCTTTGTTTTGTGTTTGGGTTATTTATGTTTTATATGATGTTTAATCATCTTATTTTTATTTTTGATGCAGGGCTGTGACTGTTTAGGCTACATCAAATACTTTGACGCCCACTTTACGAACTATACTGGTGGTGTAGAGACTATTGAGAATTGTGTTTGTTTGCATGAAGAGGATCATGGGATCTTATGGAAGCATCAAGATTGGAGAACAGGCCTTGCTGAAGTTAGGAGATCAAGAAGGCTAACTGTCTCCTTTATATGTACTGTTGCTAACTATGAATATGGCTTTTTCTGGCACTTCTATCAGGTTAGTTGATGGAAACAGAATTAATGATGGATACAAGTTAATCTGGACCTAACTGTTCTTCTTTCTCATTTGATGATCTATTTCATACCTGTTTGGATGTAGGGTTTACACTGATTTATTAGTTTGACTCCTTGATGACTAAGCAAACTAGCATAAATTAACTGTTTCTCATGATCTGTAGAGTTCTAAGATTTTGCTATTTCTTTGAGAGTAAAACATGTTTTCTGGGTTTCTAACTATCCAAAAAACATATCTTCCAGGTTTCACGTTGTAGAACTTTTGACAGGTATTAGGGTAATTTTTAAAAGCTTCAATATGATCATGTCACCTAGAGACACAACTTATCCAGATCTTTTATAAAAGTAATTAATTATCTCAAGCTCCGTAAGAACTTTATGGCTGATGAAAATGTTAACACTATAAAGAGTTATCACTATGGACCTTTTCTGTTTCTTGAATGTTAGATACCAATACTCTCCATGAGTACAAATGACTATATCCTCTTGCAACCTGCTGCTTTTCTTTTCTCCCATGCCTTTTCCAGATTTCATAGTGCTTGTTTGTATTTATTTTTTATTATTTTCTGCTTATTAGTCTTTAACACCGACTAATCATCAATCATTTTTTTTTCGTATCCATGTGAATAAAGGTTGATGTTATATCATAGGTGTATGAATTAAGATAGTTTGGATATAAAACATATATATTTCATGGGTCCACTTATCTCCCATACTGTTGATTGTAATATACATGTGAAAAAGTGGTTAGGTAACAACAAACATTTGTGACAAGTTTGATTTCACTTCCTTCTAATTTTTTGTGTAACCACTGCTGCCATGATGCTATGGGAAAAGGTTGAGATGCATGTTTGATGTGCTGTGAGAATTATGTGCTTTATTACCATCTACACCTTAAATTAGTCAATTAACGAAGCTTTAGGGTGACTAGGATCTGCTCTTGTAAGAAGCTACAGGGCCCCCTCAGAAAGAGTAGATATATTGAGGTAACAGTAACACAGAATTTCTAGTTACCTTTGTTTTTCCAATCAGGTCTTCTGACTTTTTGTATGATTAAGGTGAGGTGCTTATGACCAAAATAGTTCTGGCCATGTGTGCGCTTAATGTGATGCATTTGATAAATTTCATCTGAGTTTATAGTGAAAGGAATATGATGAAAAGAAAGTAGGTGGGAACTCCTTCGAGAAAGACTTTACTATTGAAAATTTTCTTGATCTCAACCGTTTGAAGCAATATATGAAACATCTTGACAAAGTTGACATCCAAGAGAAAGAGCTGCAATACAACTATTGTTCTCACTTACATCCTAGTTTCTTTTCCTATTCCAAATTAGATGGGTCTGGCCCCTTCAAGAATTCAAATAAGGCCACTTGCTGTTTTTTTCTTGTATATCATCCAAATATTGGTCTACAATAGCACATTTATTTCTTGTCCTACATTTCTTTCCAAGCTACTCAAACATTGTTAGATTGGGCACTTGTTTCTGTCCTACGATGACATATTCAATATTTTTTGGCAATTTATAATGTGTATTTCGGCTACATGATTGCAGGATGGTAAAATTGAAGCAGAAGTTAAACTGACTGGAATTCTCAGTTTAGGTGCAGTGCAACCTGGTGAGACAAGAAAATATGGTACGATGATAGCACCAGGCTTATATGCACCAGTTCACCAGCATTTCTTCGTTGCCCGTATGGACATGGCTGTTGACTGCAAGCCAGCTGAAGCATTCAATCAGGTACTTATAAGTTCCTTTGGGTTCCTTCTGTTTATCGGCGAGCATAAGGTTTTTCTGACTTTTTTCTTCATACTTTTATGCTGGCTCTATATTGCATACATTGATTATAGTGCTCATCCACTCTGGTGGAACCGTGGACATGCATAATGAAAACTATATTGTGGTAACTTTGTCTTGTTATCTATGAAGAGAAAATGCTTGAGAAATTTTGTTCACTACTCTGAAGCTATGTTTCTAAGAATTATTTATGCACATCTGTGTATAGCACGCCACTTAACCCCCACTGGTTACTGGATAATTTAGCAAAATTGCATATTGCAACAAATACTCACGATTCAGGAGAGCAGAATGATAGAAGCACAGGTTAGCATCACTAATTACTCAAGTGGATTCATCTATAGCACATGCTTTCATCTTTGTTTGATAGTGAAACAACTAGAATTTGATGGCTTTGAACTGAATGATCCCTTAGTAAGTGATCCCATATTTGGATGTAATTTTCTGGGTAATGATGTAATTTGTTTATTCAATGAAGACTATTCTAGCTCAAATTCATGACAATGATTTTAGATGAACATTAGATACTATGCGAGAAGTCTTCCTGGACAGCCAACTATTCTAAACAATGTGAAACATCATCCAGTGAACCATCATGCACAAAGCTGTAGCTATATCTAATTAAGATTGCTCCTGTTCTCTTTGTTTCAAAAGTATGTAGCATGGGTCTGTTAACTTCTCTTTCTTGTAGGTTGTTGAGGTAAATGTTAAAGTCGAAGAACCTGGGAAAAATAATATTCACAACAATGCATTTTATGCTGAAGAAAAGATACTCAAATCAGAGTTGCAGGCTATGCGCGATTGTGATCCTTCATCAGCAAGGCATTGGATTGTAAGGACCATTATTTTGTAGTTTATTCTAACATATTTTTCTTATTACTTTTAATTGTCCTTTAATATGCATAATATGTGAGACCAGGCATTGGTGCATTGCTTGATGATATGAACCAATAGAACATTGCCATTGATCGCATAATTGTTGAGTGTACCTTGTTATTATATGTTTTGTGATAGACTGAAACTTTTTCCTTGTATTAATAGCAAAATGAGCTTTATACATGTTTTATTAAGCAAGGAAGATAATTTGCTTCGCAGTGTTGATCCATGGTCGCAAACTTGTGATAACTTCCTCTTATTCTGCTTTTTATCCTTTCTTTATTTACTTTTTTGTTGCCTTTTTAATACCTTCAATATTGAGATTCTTCTATCACATTCTTTTGATGCTTTAGAATCTCTAATTCGTTGGACAATATGATAACCTCTTTTTTGGGGAGTTTATATTTTTTTTGCAACATTGCAAAGTTATTCCGTCGAAGAGAAGTGATTGTGTTTTGTTATTTTTCGCACTTTATTAACTGTCTTTTGATAATTTATAGTTCAATCATTGCAATTAATGTATCATCATTCATCTAAATTCACAGGTAAGAAATACAAGAACTGTAAATCGAACTGGTCAACCCACAGGCTACAAGCTCATGCCTGGTTCAAATTGCTTGCCGCTAGCTGGCCCAGAGGCAAAATTTTTGAGAAGAGCTGCATTTTTAAAGCACAATCTCTGGGTTACACCTTATAAACACGATGAGATGTATCCTGGAGGAGAGTTCCCCAATCAAAATCCACGTGTAAACGAGGGACTTGCAACATGGGTTCAGAAGAATAGATCCCTTGAGGAAACTGATATTGTTCTTTGGTTAGTGCTATAATATCCTGTGGTTGGAGGATGCTTACTTGCATGGTAGACATATAACAATTGCTTTTAGTTGTTAATGTGGTTCTTATTTTAGATGCTGTATATATGATTCCACAAAATTGATGTTGTGAGATTTATTAATAGTATATCACATTCTTTTACGAGGCTTAGATTATTCTTTGTGCTGTCTGATTTAAAACAATTCCTATCTATTCCACTCTTCATGTCAATTTATTCATTAATTCATGATGATATATTGCAGGTACGTGTTTGGAATCACCCACATTCCTAGATTGGAAGATTGGCCTGTCATGCCGGTTGACCGCTTAGGCTTTATGCTCATGGTATTGCTCCTTTCTTTTTAATTTCGTCGGAACTTTATGTCTTTCTGCACTGCACTGTACTTGTGCAGCCCTTATCTATGTAGCCATAAACTAATGCTTTAGGCAACATGTGAATTCGAATTTACCACCTTGCCCAGTGAGAAATTTTCCAATGGTTGTTGGACTTTAAATTGATACTTGTGTTGTTTGTTTGAATGAGAATATTTTTCAGAAGAAATACCGTTTCCATTTTCCTGGGTTTAATAACCATATCGTTTTGACTATTTTTTATCTGAAATAGTTTCCTTCGAAAGGAAGGTAAACCAATTTTTACCCACTCTCATGCAATATATAAAAGTCCGAGTTTTTAAATTTATTCGTTGTAACCAAACATTGAAAAATAAACTATTTTCTCAGATAATATTTTCTCACGAATTCATATATTTTCATAACTTACTATCTATAAACAAACACAACAATGACCTTATAAGATGATAGTTGATTATGCACTTCAATTGGAAACTTTATCTTTGCAATGGTGCATAACTTTGGGTATTTTTACCTTGTTGTAAGTAGTAACGTCAATAATTGGTTTGTCAAATTTACTTTTTTTTGTTTGAGTCATGCTTGAAGAATGTTATTGCATTGGCCAAAAGATTCTAATAAAAATTCAGGAGTAGAACTTATTTGTTTGAGTCATGCTATAAGGATGTTATTGCATTGGCCCAAAGATTCGAATAAAAGATAGTTGTCTTCTGGGCTAGAACTTTCATCATTCTTCGCATATTTAAGTGATCTTTTGCATGAGGAAGTTAAATCTTTTATGCATTAATTGTTGTTAAATTGATTATTTTGGAATTCCATATTGTTTATACACATTTCCTAGACGACTAACTTGCATCAAAGTATGTTGTGCTTATGTATTTCTTTGAAATATTTTAGTGATGCCTCCGCCTAACTTGAATGAAGTATGAGTCATTTGTATATTCATGACTTGTAATTTGTGGTGGCTGCACTATGAATTTCAAGGGAAGGTTTCATATTATAATAATGTTTTCCTATTCAATTATGATTAGCCCAAACGAGAAATTTGTACAAGAAAAGGAAAGGAAAAACATGTTGCATTTAAAAAAAAAGTTCTTGTTGCATGCTTGCCCAATGTTATGTTCGGTTAGTACATCAGTACATGCATGCATCTGTTGATGTTTACATTTCGGATTGCAAGGTAGTTTGATCAACAACCCATTCCTGCACTTATGCATCATTTCCTTCTCTTTCTCTCTATTCTGTTTTATCACTTATGTTGATTTTATCACTAAATGCAAGTTTTTGTATTTTGCCGATACATGTTTTAACAAACATAGTAAGTCGCCAAACAAATATTAGGACTTTCCTACATTTACTGATGTAGGGAAACAACCAACCTTTTTTGTGTCAAGCAACTTAACAATATTTGCTTAATGTCTGAAAGAGATTTTAAGTTTTAACTATAATTTTTCTTTGTTGTTGCTTTGGGTATCTAAAGCAGCATTTGTTCTATGATTGATATGGATCAATTCTTGGACATGGTTTGTTGTATAACGCAAAAGCACTGATGAACTTTGCAGCCCCATGGTTTCTTCAACTGTTCCCCGGCGGTGGATGTGCCTCCCAGCGCAAATGAGCCAGAGAAAGACAATGGAGCAAAGGCGATCCAGAGCGGTCTTCTTGCGAAGCTTTGAGGATGTATGTGACTGTCATATTTGTGATGCCAGAGTAAAATAAACAAAACTGAAGCTACTTTGTTTTAAGTTTGTCTTGGATGAATAACGTGGATTGAGCTTGATTTCTGGTTTTTTTTTATACATCTTTCAACAGAATATGTTTACGTGATCTTTGAGGCTGTTGTTTAACATGTGGATTGAGGCGTTATTAAATATGCACCAAAATAAATGGAATAACCTTTGATTTCATTTTGCTGCTTGCTCTTTTCCTTTTCTTTGGATGGAATTACAAAGGAGCTAATGTTTTTAGTGCAAAATATAAAAAAAAAGAAGAGAAGTTCAGTATAAAATCGATTACTTGGTTTTTTTTTCTGGCCGCTACAGAAAGCACCACAGCCATAGGCACAGTAGACCTTAGATACATTAGATTACTAGTCCACCATTGAAAAATCAAAATTGGGGAGCGGAAGGTAAATACTTCATTCCGTGTTCATTGCAGTTCTAAGTAGCAAATAGAACAGTGGCTCTCATTATTTTGCTATTTGCTGACAGATTATAGGCTATTTTTCTGTCATAATCAATTACCTTATAGAGTCCAAAGTTGTAGTACATGTCGGTATTCGGGCAAAAATAAAAAAGATAAAAAAATTGGAATCAAACTTAATAACTCTTCAGACTTTTTTAATTTGGAAAATTTAAACTTGCTTAACCATATGTTAGTTGCAGCATGGTCTCTTTTGAAATTGACATTCACAGCCTCTTTTTTTAGAAAAAAAAAACGTTGGTATCAGTTATTGTAGAATTCGGCAAGAGTGATGCCAAAGAAAGTTCTTTGCCAAAATGAATAGATTGTTGAAATGTTCTTTCTTCTTTGTGGAATAAGGGTAGTCACTTGAACCATCTGCTACCGTTTGTACAGTTCATCTTTTAATGAAATAGTCAAAGTATGCATTATTGTACCTCCTGGTAGGGTTCATGAAAGAGGACAGACCAGCGTATAAGCAACCATCCAGCAGCAACCGAGAAATAATCTTGTGACAATATTTCATCTTTTCCACGATAAAAAAAATTAATTCTCAAGTCTACAAATGACGCAAGAGTAAACGAACAAAAACTTGAGTGATTACAAAGTACAACAGATAGGTACTCGAATCATCTCGTCTTGGTATGACAGTCATATATAACACCACTGTTTACCTTTGGGCCGTTTGGAATAAGATTAAACAGGTTATTGTAGAAGTATAATCGAACATCTATTAGAATAATGTTGACTTGATTAATATTTCATTTTTCTAAAATCGTCTAGAAATTTGTGAAATCACGGATCTTTTATTCTTCAACTGATATTAACATAGGGTGGTCACTCCTCTCTATCAATTTTAACCTTTACTTTTTTATATATTAAAAGTAATGACAGTTTTACAACACCTCTCCTAGAAAAGAGTCTGGTGCTGTTGTGATTGTAGTTTTATGTTTTTATAGTTTTGTGGAGCGCGAGTAAATTTAGTAGATATATTAGTGGCTCTTAGAAATAATATTTTTAATATTAACTCAAATTTTATGATAATATTAACATTTTATAATATATAACAAAATTTACCATATTGTACAATTTTTTTAGCTACTGCTTTTTGGATCCATTGTCACTTATTTATCATTATATATATAATCTTTAATGTGATTTTGATTAAATAGTTTAAATAAATCATCATCTGATGAGTTTACGATGATCAATAAATTTAACTTAGTGTTTAAATATTTGCTCAATCATACCGATCAAATGAAATAAGTGAAGGTTATTAAACAAATAAAATTTTAGATATTAAAAGTAGGTAATAAGTAGGTCAAATATATAACTGTTTTTTCGTTATCATATTAAAAATCAAGACAATATCTGATACATATTTTTATTTTTATGCACAAATAAAAGCTTCGAATAAAAGTATACCCTTACTGTTTGATTACTCGTCGGAAAAAAATATTGTTTAATTGAACCAAAGAAATAAATAGTAAAATATTATTATCATGTCGTCAGTTTTATTGTCGATTTATTTTTTTTCTGGTGTCTACCATCGTGAGTGCATTAATGGGCTTGAGAAAAAAAATAGTGAACATTTAGACGTTTCATCTTCTCTTTATCATTTTTAGAGTATTAAAAAGGTTAAGGACAAAATTGAAAAGGATGGAGTGATATTAAGTTTTTTGGTGTGGCAATAAGGCCACCCACAACCATAAGGTTTGCAAGAACCTTTATTGCGACTTTCTTTCCGTAGTCATAAATATTACAGTATTTAATATAATAACTAATAAATATTTATGATTAAGTATTTACTTAATTTGGTGCAATGTGATGACATACATAATTATTACTATATGCATAGTCACTTATAAATAATAGTTAATTATAAATAATTAATTATATGTTATTAAAATGAAATAAATAGAATAATTATTTATTAATAGAAAAAAATGTAAGATATATTTTATATTTATTAAGTTTAATTCAAATAATATATAAAATAAAAATATACATAACTTTTGAAGTAAGTACAAAGAATATCATATTTTACTATATTCTACTACGTATTCCTTCTATTTTTGTTATAGAACCAAATGACCCCTTAATGAAGTGGGACTAACAAGGGTGTTCATCAGGTCGGATCGATTCGTTGAACCCGATAATTCAAATTGATCCAGTTGAAGGATATAGATGACACCAAGAGTAGGGGGTGAATTGATGTTATAAAAACTTTTTTTGCTTTTACTTAGATTAAGTTAGTTATATCAGCAGAAGCATACACATGCAAATACGAGCAAGTAGAAGAAGAAGAGAACAAAAAACACAAACAAGCAAACAAAGAAGTTTGTTGACGAGGTTCAACCGAACTCCTGACCTACGTCCCCGCTCCGGTCTTCTCGAACTTGAGACCTTCGAAGATCACTAAACTCCTTCTTCACGGGCGAAGACTCCCTTACAACTTTCTCCTTTCTTTTCTAAAGGACAAGGAGACAACCTCTTACAGTTCGCTCACGAACTCTCACTCTTTTCTATCATGGATTCTTCACTCAAATCACAGAAGGGGAACTAAGACTTTCTTTCGCTCAAGCTCTCACTAGCTAATTTGCCAAAGTTGTTTCCCAAGACTCTTGGGATTAAAACATATACTCTACACTAACGACCTAATTTTCTCACTCAGAAAACTAGCCGTTAATGCAAGTACAGTACCCTTCACCTACCCCTC
>LTAE01008639.1:0-20149 GCA_001647135.1 Pontederia paniculata | reverse complement strand
AAGACGAAGCTGCCGAAGAAGCGCGGCCGGAAGCCCAAGCAACTGGCAGCCGCCGCCAGTGCTTCCTGCGACGCCACTCCACACGGCGAGAGGCGGTGCAGCCACTGCGGCGCCCAGAAGACTCCGCAGTGGCGCGCCGGGCCAAAGGGCGCCAAGACCCTCTGCAACGCGTGCGGCGTTCGCTACAAGTCCGGCCGCCTCCTCCCTGAGTACCGTCCGGCGTGCAGCCCGACGTACGTCGACAGCATCCACTCCAGCAGCCACCGGAAGGTCCTCGAGCTCCGCCGGCAGAAGGAGGCGGAGCTCCTCCTCCACGCCATCGGTCCTCAGCCGGTCGCCACCTGCTGAGCCCGGTTCACAGTGCACTGGACCACGCCGGTCGGTCCGGTTCAACCCGTCCTTTAGAAAAAAAATAGCGGTTTTTTTTATTTTTTTGGGGTATTTATTAGCTTTTGGTTCACATAGTTTTTTTTCCGTAGTTTTGGAGCTTTAATTTACCTGTTGGGCCATTAGGTAGTGACTAGTGAATCCTTTTAATTCTATTAATTATAGTTGGATGGTTGGAGAGAGATGGAGAGAGAAACAAGGGAATTAGGCAGGAGATTTTAGAGCATTTGCAAGTTTTGGAATTAATCATCCAAGGAGAAGACTTGATAGGGAGAGGAGGAGAGAGAAATAGAAGTAGTAAGATGTGTTTAGTGGAGAGAGAGAGAGAGAGAGAGTGTGTTATTTATGATTGTATCTTGATGTGATCATCTAGCATTTATACAAGTAGGCAGCAAATAGGTGGATGGATATGTTCTTGTTTTGCAGTAGGGCCTTGCTATTTTTCTTTGAATGTGTTTTTTTTTCTTCTTAAAATATGAAATTAGATGACTATTAAAAAGAGGAGGAATTGTAATGGAAAATGGCTTTTTTTCCATTGTAGTTTGTCTCCTTGGGTTTGTGAACTGTTCAGTCAGCTGTTGCTCTCAGTTTTGCTTCTGGTGTTAGAGACTTGTTTGTATGTGTTTGCATTGTGGATTTTGTCACTCTACTCGTGAGTACTTTGTTGGAATGTGCAAAACTTTTGTGCTCACTCAGTGGGGGCTGTAAAAACTTTGCAAAAAAAAAAAGACTTCCTTTTTTCTTATTAATCTTAGTATTCAAATATTCAATTCGGAAAATTGGTTTTTATTAGATTAAATGTTTAAGTTCTTATAATGGGAATTAGAAAACTTTGATAATTGTTTTATTCAGTAAAAATATTTCACTTATATCATTTGAATTGAAAAAGAAGTTCAATAACTTTCTATTTTAGCCCACTCTATTTCTAACCCAATTGAATGTAAACTCTTATTTTTTTTTCTTTTGGTTGCCCCTCGGTACATGAGACTACTAGCTTGTGTCGCCCCGAGTCAGGAGTGAGACATCTGACTATAGTGGATGAAGACTTCCAATAAAAAAAATATTACATATAGAGGATTCGAATTCGAGACCTCCTTTAGATGGGGAGGAGCTCCTCAGACCACTCTCACCCCATTGATAACTCTTATTATTTTTCTTCATCAAAATTGTAACCTAACCAACCAAACCCAACAATGTTAGGTTTGGAGTGGTTCCTCACTCTAACTAGACTCATGCCAAACTAAATTGTTCAAAAGTTCAAAAATGATCATTCTTTTTTTTGAAAAATGATGAGTGTTCTACAGCTGCATCCAAAAATTGATCATTCTTCTTTTTGCTTAGCTCTTATTTTGAAAAAAAAAAGTTCAAAAGAAATTTGTTCAATTTTATACAACAAGGTTAGATCTAAATTGTTTCATTAGTTTGACAGAGGTTTATAAAAATAATGTATTTTAATATTAAAGAAAAAAATAAATGCATAACTAAAATAAATAAACTTTAAACATTTGGAAAAAAGTGAAAGTGTTTGAAAAGATGAGGATAGGTAAGAGGATAATATTAAAGTTTAAGAATAAAAACAAACTATAGTTGAGGAGAAAAAAAAATTAAAATTTATCTCAAAAAATCTTACGTGCATTATTTCTACTATTTAATTTTATTTTTTTGATTTCAAAGTTTAAATATAGAACAATAAGTTCAACTATAAAATCAGTCATTTAGGCTTTAAAAATAAATGAAAGCACACATATTTTTTTGAACCTCTTTTTGGGGTAGAATATTTTTATGAACTTGAATACTACACTTTAAGAATTGAAATAAGTGATTAATATTTCACATCCTTTATTTCCTTGATATTAAAATAAGTGATAATTTAACTTCTAGGCGATCAATTACAATACTTTTGGAATTTTATTCACCTGTAAAAAAAAATCATAGGACTTCAATTTCTTCAAAATTTTCCCCCAACTTATAAAATTCTCAATTGACTCCACATTCAACCGGATTTGTGATTTTGCTGATCAATGTGGAATTTTTCTGTACCCGCATCACAACAAATATCACTTATTGTATGCTTGACCCAATTAACAAGTTCTATTGACTTAAATAATTAATTAGGAGTGGGTCAAATAAATATATAATGAATCAGAATTAATAATTATCGATCAAATTTTTAGAGTTATCAACTTGATAGAGGTATAAGAGAAAACTAGCCAAATTTGCTTCACCAATGTGCAGCAGGAGATTGGATTTTCTTAAAACAATAAAAAAAATTTAAATATCATTATAAAAATATTAAACATTCAAATTGTCAAACTTAATAATCAGAATTTAATAAAGCCACATGGATATCAAATTAAATCGTTATTTGAAAAAATACAGTTTTTTTTTCTTCATTACTAGTACGTATTACTTATACTCTTTGGAATAAAAGGAGATGCAATACAAATATGACAATTTCATGTATAAATTGTTGGTATTTTATCATACTGGATATATTTTCTCACCCCTCTTCCTTATATAAAAAAAATAGAAAATATCTTGTGGATAAATTTTGTTAGTAATATGAAGACTATCATCATTTAGGTGTTACACCAACCTCAGATAAAAGATTTAAAGGTTAAAATGTGCGTGCATTCTTCCAAATTATAATGATATTTTAGTCACATTATTGTTAAATAGGGTCCTAAATGCCTAAACCATTAACACTGATATGAATTAAAAACATGTATGGACAAAAGTATTTAGGCACAACTAATTCTTAATACATTAAAATGGTTAATATACTTTTCTCCTTAAAAAATATATGTGTTATTTCAGCTCCTAAATTTTAATTTTACTCACGTGCCTCCTTCAACTTAGTTTATAAACATAAAATTTATTAATTTTTATTATGCAATGACCATATTATCCTTACTCAATTTGTTCATTTTATTTAAAAAAAAACAAAATTAAAGGGGCCCATGAAGAAGTTGAAATGAGAGGTAGATTCCATTTGATTTTTTATTTATTAAAGTTATATTTATAAATTAAATAAGCATAAAATATTAAATCCATAATAAAAAAAATAAAGACATTTGTTTGGAAAATTAATAGAAGGTAATTGGTTAAACTAAAAAATGAAAGGTTAAGACGAAAATTTATTATAATTTAGAAAAGAAACTTAATTAACCCTAAATTTGATAGCAACTCACAATCTATAGATGTTGCTGTTGTACGTCCTCTCAAGTCCTGCATGCATATACGTTAGATTTGGATGAAAACCCTTTTTTAGAAATTGTTTTTTTGTTTGCACAAAAAAAACTCTTGGTTAATGAAAAATATTTTCGGTTGACCAAAATGTTGTATACTACTTTGAAAAGAAGTTTCCCTCAAAATTATTTTGAAGAGAGAAAAAACATTGTCGTTTTCAATCTATCTCTAGTAAGAGTGTTTACGGGTTGGGTTTGTTCCGGCCCGAATTAAAATTCGATCCAACCTGATTAATTTTGTTCGTTTTGGATAGGATCAGAGGGTTGATGACAAGTTAGCCGCCGAATTCAATCAAATCCGATCTTCATTGGGTTGAGTTGGATCGGGTCGGATCATCAATTTATTCGAGCGAAATTTTTATATATTTTTTAATTATTTTTATACTATTTAACATCAATTATATTTTTTAAAAAAGAAAGAAAAATATATTTTTTAAATGTTTATAATGACTTTTGAAGGATATTAAAATATAATTTTTTAATATATTTTAATTTTAAAGCAATGTAAAATTTTTATCAAGAATAAATTGATTCAAATTTAATAAAAAGTATTTAAAATTCGAATCATCGGGTTGAAATGGATTGATTGATTTCAAAAAATTGAGATCCGTATCTGACTCATTCACAATCAGATTATGATCGAGTTGGTTCGATTTCGACCCAACCAACGATCCGATCCGACCCAATTGAAATTGAATCAGTTCGGATTGTCGAGTTCATCGGATCGATCTGACCCGATGAAATCTTTAGTACATATACAATATATAAATTAACATGCAAGTTTAATTAACTAATTATTGGAGTGCCATAACATAATTTGATATTTAATTACAAACATAATTTTGTTTGCTTAAAACTAAATATAAAGAGAGTATTCTTCTAACCACTATTACAATCATCATGACAACAATGAGCTCAAATCTCGATAAAGTTATTAAAAAAACTCAATTTTCTCTCGCCCCACTAGGTATACCATTACAAATATAAATATATATTTTTTAATATAGAAAGTATATGTTTTATTAATTTAAGGCTTTGAGTAATTAATATGGCTTATCTTGAAGGCTATTAAATATGAGAGGCAGATGTAATCGAAATAAATATACATGCTTTTTCTTCTATTTTCTTTTTTAAAATTTCAAATTAAAAAAAAAAAACAAGCGGCGCATGTTCTAATGTCCATCCGTTCATTCGGCATCCCCTTTTGAGTGCAAATGACTAAGGGTCTATTTGATTTCAAGATAATTAAGAGAAAAGAAGTGTAATGGAGGAGAAGAAAAATTAGAGAAAAAATCATGAAAAAAAAAGATAAAAACGTTCATCTTATTTGAATAGCATAACTAAAATAAAGATAATAGAAAGAAGATAAATTATAATTTTTATTGAACGAATATATTATAAAATTTATGTTTATATAGTTAGTTACATATGGTCAAAATTAAAAAAATTATATTTAAATATTTCTTTTTCCTTCTTTCCATCATAATTTGAAGTTGAAAAAAAAAATAAAGATAATCGAGGTAAATAAAAGGAACATCCTCCTCTATTTCCTTCCATTAAAAATACAATTAAACAGAGGTTAAACTATTAATCTTCTTTTATTTTTCCTCTTTTATCTTTCTTTCACTCTAATCAAATATGCCCTAAATGAATGCACTAGATCATGCAAACCCACCGGCAACTTTCTTGTAACGTTTGCAAAAAATATTTTAACCAAATAATTATTGTCTAATAATTAAAATTTTAATTATGCTTTTTCACTTTATTGCATTTCATTTGCAAGCTATATATGTTAAGGATGCAATTGGAAAACATATTTTCTTTTTACTATATTTTCTGTTGAAGAATTCTCTTTTTTGTCTTGCTTTTCTTAAAACAAAAGAAATTATTATTATTCTAATGAATGAAAAAAACACCGAAAGGCCAAAGTCACGGAATGGTGCACAGCTATTATGATTATCACATGCGTGTCAAGGCATCAATCATGGGACCATCCTCCTTCGATCTCGGCCGTTGATCATATGATGGACGGCTTGGATCAGGCAATGTCATCGTCATACAATGAAGACGAATTCGAATACAACCTCATCGTTATCAGTTTTGCATCACATGATGATGTGCCCCTGCGAAATTACTTGTTCACTGGTTGACCGAGTCCGTGGTGGAATCTTTTTTTTTTTTCTGATTATCATTATTTTTTGGGACGTGCAACGCTTAAGATGGTTTGACATAATGTAAATAATTATAGTTAAAATTTTTAATATGATTTGTATTTACATGAATTACTTTTCTTATATTTGGATAGATATGAATAAGATTCTGGAAAATAAATTATATTATTTGGTTGAAGTTAACAATTTAATATAAATATTTAATTAAAATAAAATATTATAATATATTAATAAATAAATAGTAAGTAAAATAGAAGTGAAATTTAAAATTATTATTTAATTTATTATTATTATTATTTATTATTCTTATTTTTATTTGTTGATGTGAATGCATTTACAGGTAATTACATTTTCGGCACAATTTTCTATGCAGCAAATGCAATTATTTCATGTAGTTACATTTACATCAAACCAAACACGAGAATCGTATTTACGATAGTTGGAACTCCATTTACTGTCAATTACATCAAACCAAACACACACAGCAGCTCACTTTCTCTCTTATTTTTCTATAGGCTCAATAGTATGAGCTTATGATCATATGCTATTTATATATAATATGAGAAGAAATAGACTGCACCGTAATATGGAGCGCTTCACAGATATTTTACCCTTATCTTTCTCCTTCCTCGTATAATATGAAATTAGTTAAGGGATAAAATACTATGATAATTACTAATCCTCAACATTACGACTTGCATGTTTCACCTTGTTGATAATGCTTGTACTATCATTATGATAAATTAATTATTTGGAATTAATTTATTATATCTCTCCTGAATACTAGTGTATTTCTATTGTCAACATGTTTTCATATTCATAATCATTCCGTCTATTATATTTATTAAATTTATACTTTTACCTTTGATATTTAAAAAATTAAGAAAAAAAATTAAATCAATTCTATTCGACTGAAATTTAGAAGAAAATTTGAGAGATCTATTTCACTTTCGGTAAGTGTAAAAACAATTTGCTCATTCACAAATTTCTTTTCGTCTTTCTTATTCAAAAAGAAAAAAAAATACACGTCTTCTTCTTCTTTTAAGCATTCCTCACTAGAACGAAATAATTGTTTTCCTCTCTCTTTTTTAATTTACAAAAAATATTTTTTGAGAAAATGTATAAATTCAAATTTCCTAATTTTTGGTCTCCAAATGAATGGAAATGACGTATTGGACCCATCGGCTGCTAAAAGGGAATAGAGGTCAACTTGTTCGGTGGCCGTCAATGCAACCCACCAAAACCACACCAATAAGCCGCCGCCCGCCACTGCCTCTCGTTTCCCTTTTCTTTTTCTTAACGTGTGTTTATTATTATTCGTAAATTCAATGTATCACTCTTTTTTAAAATTATTTTTCATTATTTTTTAATAATAGTATAGGAATAAAATGGTAATATGAAAAAAAAAATTACATATAATTTTTGTTAAGAATATAAATATAAAGATGTTGTTCTTTTTATCGGCTTAAGTTTTTTAAGATTGTTGATAGCACATTTAATTTAACATAGTATCAGAGTCAAAATTCTTGAGTTCAAATCTCGATGTTGCTATTATTAAAAATTAATTTTCTTTCTTAATTGTCCACACGTTGAACTTTGAGTTAGACCAAAGTTGTCGACGGCTCGCACATGAGCGAAAGTATTAAGAATATAAATATAAAAATGTTGCTTTTCCTATCGATTTAAACCTTTAGAATTATTATTAAAATTATCCATATATAAATTACATAGCATATTTTTAATATTGAAACTTTTATAATAAATCATAATTATAAATTTAGAATCTGATAATTATAAATTTGTCAATGATCCATGTTTATTCTTTAACTCGTTATTTATTTAGTGCGCAACATATTCATTATAATATATATATATATATGAAATACAAAATATATAAAAATGTATATTGGATTAGTGGTCCCTTGCGATCGATCACATTAATTAGCACTTAAGATAACGGCATATGGACGTCTCATGCACGCCGGCCAGCAATGCAATGCATGCACCATGGACAACATTATTGACAATGACTCCATTCACTCTCTTTCTTCCGGGTTTCATTCTGTATTTAGGAGGCTACTAACACTAATTCAATTAACCTAATTTAATAACTAAAGTATTAAATAAATGCTTATCAGAATTCGATCCCTAATTAGTTTAATGACCACAATTACGAGGGCAAGTCAACAAGTGTTATTATGAAATTGATTTTCATAAAAAGTAACATAAAAAATAATAAAATTAATAATGCATGTTTTCTTTTACAAGGGTATATTTCAAAAAATAAAAAAATTCAAGTCAGAAAACGATTATACAAAAGTGTGATTACTCACTTTTTTAACTTTTATTCTTTTAGGCATTCGATTGAATTTAGCAGATTTCGACATCATTCTCCCTTTAATAATAATAAAAAAACAAGATACTTGAACCTTAACATTTCACAACTTCAAAGTCGTAAAGAAGATCATCCCTCCCTCCCTCCCAAACTAACTTTTACAAGTTTTATGCGAACTTTTAACTTCACAAGTTTTTATTATAGTATACTTCAAATTGATTTCATATTACTTATTGCTATTTTGTCGAAAAGTTTTATTATCTTATATCTAAAACGTATAATAGAAACTATTATTATAAATTTTAGATTCAATCGAATTTTAATCTTCATTAAAAGTTAAATTTTATTTTTATGCCTCTCATATTTTATTCAAACATTGAAATTTATCTATCAAATCAATCCACCATTACATTTAAGTTTATTCAAATATGATTACTATTAATTTATCAAATTAATTATTCAATAAAAAGAATTCGAATAATTCCAAGATTTTTGTTGATAAAAGCTACCCATATGGTTCATTCATTGCATTTGGGCAGATCATATCCGTTTCTATTTTCTATCAAGGTTGCATCACCAACATGATAAAATGGCAAATCCTGACGTATATGCTGCATATGTATCTGAAACCAAACTTTCTATTTTTCTACATCAATCAACTTATCAAGCAAAAAGATTCTCCTCCACATGACTTCTTCTTCTTTATAACTAATTTCTAATTTATAAGATCATCCCTCCCTCCCTCCCAAACTAACTTTTACAAGTTTTATGCGAACTTTTAACTTCACAAGTTTTTATTATAGTATACTTC
Source organism: Pontederia paniculata (assembly GCA_001647135.1). Lineage (NCBI taxonomy): Eukaryota > Viridiplantae > Streptophyta > Magnoliopsida > Commelinales > Pontederiaceae > Pontederia > Pontederia paniculata. Next base: position 11,197 of record LTAE01008639.1, on the reverse strand, counting down.
AAATTGATTTCATATTACTTATTGCTATTTTGTCGAAAAGTTTTATTATCTTATATCTAAAACGTATAATAGAAACTATTATTATAAATTTTAGATTCAATCGAATTTTAATCTTCATTAAAAGTTAAATTTTATTTTTATGCCTCTCATATTTTATTCAAACATTGAAATTTATCTATCAAATCAATCCACCATTACATTTAAGTTTATTCAAATATGATTACTATTAATTTATCAAATTAATTATTCAATAAAAAGAATTCGAATAATTCCAAGATTTTTGTTGATAAAAGCTACCCATATGGTTCATTCATTGCATTTGGGCAGATCATATCCGTTTCTATTTTCTATCAAGGTTGCATCACCAACATGATAAAATGGCAAATCCTGACGTATATGCTGCATATGTATCTGAAACCAAACTTTCTATTTTTCTACATCAATCAACTTATCAAGCAAAAAGATTCTCCTCCACATGACTTCTTCTTCTTTGATAATGATGATGCATTCATGCACACCATGTAACCCACAGTAAGTCGTGCACCAATTGAGAATTGGATAAGGGATGAAAAAGTGGAAATAATGTTAAGAACTGCGAACTTGTGCCCATACACAAAGGTAAGAGAAATATAATATTGTATATACCTAATTGCCTAAGTCATGAAAATGCACGATGAGTAAAAAGGAGGTCTAGTAAGAGAAATATAAACACTAGATCACATTACTGTAATGTAATAAATATGTATTATTTATTTACTATAGTGCGTGCGTTACATATTCTTTTTTCCTTATTTATATTATGATTAAAATGATGTCATGAAATCGATAATTAGTAGTAAAAAAAGTGTATATAAAAACTTTATTTAATAATAAAAAGAAATTTGGGTGTGGAGTGCTCAAATTTTTTTTAAATAAAAGAGGTTCAACTATTCAAACATCAAATGAGTCTTGGTATAAAATTTCGAGGAGAGTCTGAGGAGGTTCCTCTTTCCAAAATAAATTGTGAAGCGATTGTCAGTCCAATTTAACCAAAAAATTAGTAGCTCTATGAATGTTTTTAAAAAGGAGTAATAAATTTCAGAGGCTTGATAACATATTTTTGAGTCTCCAAAAGTACTTAATCTTTTTTTTTTCATTAATTGGATAAGCATGGATGAATCTGACTCCACAATCAACTTCCGAATTCCTCTATATCTGCATTTCTTCAAACCGATCCCGCATGCTCCGAATTGATAGAAATTTTAAAGGAATATGCACGTACAAAAAAGTTGTTAGCGGCTCTAATGATAAAGTCTGCCCTTCATCTCAGTTGGGCTTATAAATAATCCATCTGTGTTCAATTTGTACCGGAGTTGATATAGGGCTCCCAATGGACTTTGGTGATGTCTAAGGGAGAATTCCTCTCAGAATTGTGGATCATAATTCATTCATCAATGTTTAGGAGGGTGCCTAAGGATTGAATTAGGAGAAAATTATATATTTTTATTGATGATTCATCCTTCGGTTTGTTGATTAAGAGATTTTAAATTCCGTTTTTTACAAAGTTTATTTTATTTTTATAAGCTCGTGGACCTCATTTTTTTAGTTCGAAAAGAAACAAATAAGTGGAAGTGAACAATATGCGTTGATTCGACTTGGGATCTACTTTTCCTTTTTCTTCAATTTTTTTTCTAATGAAAATATGCTTCTTTCTTATCCCTTAGTATGAAAAGAAAAGTTTGGGATTGTGTTTTTTTTATATCTCTTTGGGATTTATAATTTGCACGTACTCTCGAATATAATTTGATTACAATTGGACCTCTGTTCTAAAAGATAACCAAAATGTCCTCAGTTCTAATTATTTTGTTGAAATACTAATGAATAGTGATCAACGAAAGGCTGCCGTTTTCATGTAAAAAAAATCGATTATATATAATATATTCATTGGGACACGTTTATCTCTGTTTATTTTTCAATACATTATTACACCTTTATTTTTCCTGGAATTAAATTTGCTGTTTTTGTACAGACATTTCAACAAAACTTTATGTAAACTTCCTCAATCATATCATATTTCAGGCATGTACCCATTTCCTGAACCTCGTAAATCTATGAAATATAAAAAATAAAATCCATATAAGTTTGCCAATATGAATATTGTAAGTCAACTTTTTTAACCAATTATTTCAAATTGGATTACAATAATAAATATTTTAGTGGAAGACATTCATATAAGGATCAACGACTTATTTTTTTCTTTTTCTTATCATATAGTGTCACTCAATACATGCAACTTCATTGTTTTAATCATATTTGTATTTTAAAGGTATATTTTTATAGTTTGTCATTACTATTGAATGTAACATTAATTGAATACTTTGTTCTAGTTCTCGCTAATTAGCTGTGTCAACTATTGTTGATTGAATACTTTTTATATTTTATAAATTATTCAATTCTTTATTTGACAGCATATGCAAATCAGAAATAGTATTTCATGATATTAGTTAAAAACGAAAACATTATGCGAACTTTGATTCATTTGTAATGTGATATGGAAACATCATGCAAACTTAATATCAGTGAAATCAGGATTTCTAGCATTTTTCTCATGGTAACTTAATTCGCTTGAAGAATGAAAAAATAGTGAGGGCGCTCCAGATTTCAAATGTGCAAGGAATAATAGTATTAAGTCAATTATGAGAAATAATTGTAAGCTCAAGCCCAAACAGAAAGCCCACAACTTGAAAATGCATACTTCTCCCAGGATAAAGTATATATTTCAGGAAGGATAAGTCAATTATATAACATATATGATAATAGTACAACATAGAGATGTTCGTGTTGCTTAATTAGTAGGTGTAGCTACTCTTGAATTGGATTATATGTTAGTGAATAATGGATATAGATTAACCTCATGATATTAAAGTATAGTTAACATATTCTGTTTGAGATAATTCTTTTATTATTGTAGACATAATTTCTATAACTATGTGATTAGTTAACGCGATAAGTGCTCCGGTTAATTGTTGGATGAGTTGTTAACTAAATGAAATTTGTAGAATTGATTTAAATTAGGGCCTAGTACTAATCTTGTAAACCCCCAAAACTTTATAGGAAAGCCCCAATTAATCAAAGAGGGCCATGTACACCTAAAAGCCCAAGAATCCACTTAAATGGGTGGAACCTTGAGCATAAAAGGGTTAAACCAGCTCAATTTTCTCATTTTTTTTCCTCCACATTCTCTCTCTTTCTCCTTTCTCTCCATCATGAGATGACATCAAAGCTAGAGTTTAAAGGGATTTGAAGAATCATCATCTGTCATAGCTCAAGAGGGGTTAGGATAAGAGCTTGAAACACCAAGGGAAGAAGAGGAAGGTATAAGGGTTTCCTCAAGTTTGGAGGAAAGAAGAAGGATTTAAGAAGAAGAAGAGATTAGGACAAGGCATGTAAAATGGATCCAATTCTTTCTTTTCTTATCTTATTTTGTGAATTTGAGGAGTATAAGAATACATGATTCTTAAGAAATAGAATGTGAGGAATGACATTAGGAATATTGCATGTATATTGTTTGTTGATATGCCTAAATGTGATTTCTTATGGTTCAAGTGTGCTAAAAGTCATATTATGAATGTTATGCCTTTAATATGATGTCTAGTTGTCCATATGATCTCTTTTATGTTTCTTCATGTTTTGGAACCCTAGAGCCATGAATATGACAAATTATGAATCCTAGATGTTTATAAGAATCCTAATTGTGCATATGAAACCTAGAATTCAACCTGTGCCAATTGAACTTAAATCTCATATTTTCGATGTATTTTTGATCATGTTATAGATCCTAGAATAAAGGAAATATTGTATATTTGAAGTTTCATTCATGGTATGAAAGTATGGGGGGTGAAATTATGGAGGTTTGACATGAAAGCATGTTGAAACATGGGAGAAAAGTGAGCTCCAGATGCTGGCTACGGGCTGTAAGTAATGAAACCATAGTGAGGTCATCCAAGACGGTAGCGAGGCTCTTTTTGACTGTAGCGAACTCATGTAGGCCGTAACGGGCTCCCTAGGGTCGTAGCGGGCCTATATAGGCTATAGCACACTAGCACATGTTTGAAGCCGTATTACTATCCATGACCATAGAGAAATCCATTCCTATCATTTTATTTTTACAGTGATTAGAGTCTGACTACGAACTTGTTAACGATCATGCTTTGTGAGGTGCTCATATGATCGTAGCACAGCCCAAGGCGCCCGTAGCTCGCTCCTATCGAACCGTAGCGCATGTAGCGCGCTCCTATCGAACCGTAGCGTACGTAGCGCGCTCCTATTGAACCGTAGCGCACGATTATGGCCAGTGACGACGCTTGTTGTTATCATTTACTCCTGTTAACCTATTTAATTGATTTACTTTACATTTATATTTATATTGAATTATCAATTAATCAATTATGATGTATGTTGTTAATCTTTTAATGATTATTGCACGATTATATGTCATGATTATGTCAGGTTATTATTTCAGCAATAATGACCCATGCATGTATTCTTTTGATTATTATTGTACAATTACATGACGTTTATCATGCTCTTAGGTTAGAAAACCTTATTCTTTGATAATTGTTATACACTTAGACATCGTTATGCATGTCAACTCGTAATTAGGTTAAAATTAAAATTATAAGCCTTAATAATGACCCATCCATATATGCATGCACCATGGACGACATTATTGATAATGACTCAATTCACTCTCTTTCTTCCGGCTTTTCATTCTGTATTTAGGAGGCTACTAAGTACTAACACTTATTCAATTAACCTAATTTAAAAAACTAAAATATTAAAAAAATACTTATCAAAATTCGATCCCTAATTAATTTAATGACGACAATTACGAGGGCAAGTCAGCAAGTGTTGTTATGAGAGATTGAATGATCAATTTTCATAAAAAGTAATATAAAAAATAATAAAATTAATAATGCATGTTTCATTTTACAAGTCAGAAAACGATTATACAAAAGTGCTATTACTCACTTTTAAACCTTTATTCTTTTAAGCATTCGATTGATTTTTGAGATTTCGACATCATTCGCCCTTTAATAATTAAAAGAAAATACAAGATACTTGAACCTTAACATTCCACAACCCCAAAGTCGTAAGAAGACACTCCCTCCCTCCCAAACGAACTTTTAACTTTAAATTTTAATTTTCAATAATAAACTTTACTTTTATTATAACTTAATAATATAACTATATAACTATTAATTATCTCACTATTTTTTTTTACTTTTTTTTTTATTTTTAATTTATATTTCACAAAATTTTATTATATTATACTTGAAATTAATTTTATATTACTTATTGCTATTTTGTCAAAAAAAATTATGATCTTATTTATAAATATATAATAAAAATTATTATTAAAATTTTAGATTCAATCAAATTTTCAACTTCATTAAAAACTATGTTTTATTTTTATGCTTCTCATATTTTATTCAAACATTAAAAAATTATCTATAAGTCAATCCATCATTATATTTTAGTTTATTCTAATATGATTATATCAAATCAATTATCCAATAAAAAGAATTCAAATACTTCCAAGTTTTTTGTTGATAAAAGGTACCCATATGGTTCATTCATTGCATTTGGGCAGATTATATTAGTTTCTATTTTCTATCAAGGTTGCATCGCCAACATGATAACATGGCAAATCTTGACGTTAATGCCATCCATATATGCTGCATATGTATATGAAACAAAACTTTCTATTCTTCTACATCAATCAACTTACGAAGCAAAAAGATTCTCCTCCACATGACTTCTTCTTCTCAGTTGATAATGATGATGCATTCATGCACACTCAGTCGTTGGAGTCCTGTAAGGATGGCATGGTTTCCCGTAGCATCGTCACTCTACTCCCATAGTAAGGGATCGAAATGTATAGATGACTCAGTCGTTGGAGTCCTGTAATGGACTGAGGCAATCCTGATGAATCCTGCGAATTTCCGAAAACATTTATATTAATGATGTCGAGTACTTCAAGTTTTTGTAAATTACTAATGGACTCAGGGATCCATGTGATTTTTTTTGACCCAAGGCAAAGATACTTCAACAGAAGTAAGTTGTCACATATCTGTTTAACGTGATTGTTATCAATCGAATTGCATCCTTCCATATTTAACATTCCTAGCAGTTTCATTTTTTCAAAAATGATCAGGCGATGGTTTATTAGTTGAAACGAAGTTCAAACTCAATGATCTAACAAGCGACAAGTCTGTGTGACCGTTCCACAAATTATCAACTGCTGCATGGACAGAGATGCATCGAATCTTCAAGTCTGGCGGAGGTCCATCTTTGAAATTCTTGGTGGGAATAATGCACACAAAATTCTCATCAGTTGCTCTTTTCATAATGATTTCAAGCATCAAATCATGCATTTTCCAAAGTTTCACCTCCTTACCTCTAACGTATGCTGGATGTATCAAATTGTTGTTTACCAACTCATAAAAGTATCTTTCGGCAATTTCTTCAGCGTCTCTTCCTAAACTACCAATTACAAGGCCTTCAATGATCCATCGCTTCACTAAATCTGAGCGCTTGAACTTCCAATCTTTAGAGAATATGCTAAGGTATAAGAAGCAAGGTTTAACATCATCCGGCAAATGATTATAACTAAGCATGAGTATTTGCTCGATATTGTCACCGATGTGATCATGTACCTAGTTCTAGTGATTCCTGCTTCTCAGATTTTTAGACACAAGAATTCCAGCAACAGTCACAATGGCTAAGGGCATTCCACCACACTTATTCAGTATACCTTCCATAAGATCCTACAAATTTGGAGGACAACTAAACGGGGGCTTAAAAAAGACTAACTTCTCAAACAATTCCCTAGATTGCACATTCGATAAAGGTTGGATTCCATGGACATATCTTGAATCTTGCGAAAAGGGCCCGAAGCCTTGGATCAATGCGGGGAGGTACCAGGGCCTGGGATTCTTCTTTTAGTTCATAGCGATCATGTCTTTCTTTCAGTGCTTCGGCCTTCAACTTAAACTCCTTGAGATAATTAGCAGTGCCATGATCAACTTTCAGCTTTTTTTTATGAAACTTGTTCTTTAAGTCATGAAACTTGTTGAAAAGAGTGTTGTTGGTCGATGTATGTTGTTTAGAAGCACCACCTCGTGCAATATGATACAAGTACTCATCTATGATATCCTCAGCTTCATAGATCAAATCCCTTACTTGCTTCATCCACTCCTTATCATTTTCATTGATGTCTAACTGTGAGTGTGAGGACATTTCCTTGAGCATAGCATTTGCCGACTTAATCTCGTCCTTCATGAAATTGAGATCACTCTTCATTCCGGAGATCAGTTGCGCCTCTTTTTCTAGTAGGGTAACAAGTTTCTCCACAACAAGTTCCCCAATTTTGAATAGAAAACTAATAGCGGCGGCTTCCATTCTTTTAGCTGGTCATGATTGTTAATTAAGGATATTAATATATAGGCAATTTTCTCGTGTGCAAAAGTATGATTATAATAATATACCAATACTTATTTTCTTTATTTAATATTGTCAATGTTATTATAATTGTATTAATTATAATCCAAGTGTGTTTTAACAATGTCTGGATGTTCGTTTTTCATCGATAGAACTAACTTATGTATAACAATAATTCGCTTGAGAGAAAAACAGAGCGCAATAAAGTCACAATGTTATTTGTCGTGTTGTTTTATACGTAAATTTCACTATATATTAGAGAAAACTTCATTGACTAATGAGTAAAATTTGATCAAATTTGCATGATATGATATGAAAGATTAGGGAAAAAAAGTTTTGTTTATTTTACATGTCAAGATTAATATATTTGCGATGAAAAGAATTTTTAAACCAGCATATATTTCAAAGAGTGGAATTCCTCGCTACCTAGTGAATTCCATTGGGGGTGAGTAAGGCTCTTCCTGGGTGTGCCATACATAAGACATTGCCAAGATCAAACCATTCGATGGGATATGAAGACAACTATGCTTCTAATAAGTCATGGTAAACTTTAAGATTGTCCTTCTTTATTTAATGGAATTATCAAGCTAATTAAGAGACATTTTTTAGTTAGGATAATAATAGAAAAAAACATGAGCAAACAATATTTGTCAAGGTAAAAAAATCAAGCAGTCGGAACTTTAATATATTCTATTTTATGGAGTTGATTAAGTCACTAAAAAGGATGCTTATCTTTTTTCCAAACTTGTTGCCGTTTATATGCATAATCAAGATTAGTGAAAGATCATATTTAATTAATCCGTTTAGCTCTTGCTTATTATATTTGGGTCCAAGGGGTTAAATAAAGTCATAAAAAGATGAGTAAAAATGATATATCAAATTACTGCAAAGAAGTAAAAGATTTAACTTTCAAAAAAAATAATAGGACAAAAAATAGAATTACGATGGAAAGCTCTCCGACATAATAAAGAAAATACCAACTTTTTTCGGTACAAACCACAGTGTAATTTTATATTATATGCAATATCAGAAAAGTTGAACGGTCAAAGTCCTCAGACTATGCATGAGTACGTAGAAGTGTGTACGTACAACCTATAGGATAATACATTATGAAGCTTATCTTTTATGGGTTCGATTTGATTAAGAAAATATTTAGTTATTCCAGCAGGTTAAAAGTCTGGGTTAGCTAATAAAAATATATGATAATTATTACTTTGATAAGTTTTTTAAGCGTTAAACTTATTTTAAAATATAAATAATTATATATTTGTATTTAAAAGTGTTCGTAATACTAAGATATCTTGAAAATTATATGATAATAATATTAAAAAATAAATAAAAAATAATATAATTACTTAAAAATGACAAGCCAATAATTTAAAAATAAGCAGGAAGAATCTTTACTTTTTTTAACTTATAAGTTATTATCCTAATAACTTATCAATATACTTTTTTGTTTATCAAACACGTAGACATGAAACAATTATCTTTTTGTCTATCAAAGAAGAATATCTTATTCTTCTAAATTGCAAGAATACAAAATATTTCACTTATTTGTTTTCTGTTTTTAAACCAGATTTCATTTTATCCTTTCTAACTACATCTTATTATATTTTTTTATATATTTAATATAGTGACTAAAGCAATGAAATATAATTAGTCATTAATTACATTTTGTACAGTGTGATGATGTAAAAAAATAACTAATTAATCAAATACTTGTTAATTACTATATTATCATAACCAGTAGTTAGTTAATAAATATTAATTTGTTATTGAGAATACGTTAATAATATATTTGGGATTATTTTTTCAAAAAGTTATATTTTAAGTTCGTATTGATATCAATCCAAACAAAACGTGAAATAAGAATATACTTAACTTTTAAAAAATATACTTTTAAAATATAGAAAAGAATATCACATTCTGACTCTAATTCCTCTCATGTTATCCTCTAATCAAACAACCCCTATATGAATACATCTAGTAAGGTGTTTATTAATACATTTAAAAAATATAAATATAAGTACAGTTGCTATATATTGGTCATTTATTCAAAAATGAAAATAAAAAATATACCAACCATTTAGTAGATAAAACTTTGTAGTATATATCCAATAAGAACAATTATTGGATCACAAGGGCAATTACGGTCCAAACTGTAATATTTGCTACCGAAATAACATATAGGGCTTCGTAGTGCAATCCGTCTAACACCTCTTGCTATATATACTACTACTAGTATACTAATACGATCTAATAAATACATTGTCAAATAGTAGTATTTGGATAAAAACTAAAAAAAATTTAATAATAATAACAATATCGATTGAATAAAGTTTTTAATTATATATAAACATAATATAATAAACCATATGCTAAAGTTTTTGCTAAACTTAACATCAAAATGATTTAAGAAAAAAATAATGAGGCATACTAAGATTAAAAGTAAAATTATTGAGTTAGTATGAATTTAAATTTAATAATTAATTAAAGTTAATAATTAACTAAAGTTAATAATTACTTAAATGATAAAGAAGAAATGAAAAAGAGGAGAGAGAATAATAGGCGGATAAAAAAGAGTAAACGTGAGATCTTTTCTTTCTCTCTCCCTCCCTCTCTCTTCTATATCTTATTTCCCGTATGTTTAGTTTGATTTTTTTATTATAAGTATTAGTTTTAATTTTAAATATTAAATTCCGATTTTGTACTAACTTAATAATACATAATTACATCACTATGTTTGTTTCCTTCTTAAATTAATTTCTTATTTAAGTTTAGGAAAATATTTTGCTATATTATAATTTTTATTATTTATTACGATTATAGTAAAAAAATATTATATATGTCAAATATTTCATTAAAATTAATTTATTATCATAATTTTAATTCAATTATCATTTAAACTTAATAAGCCAACGAGATCGTCATTAATATAGTTCGAGACATTTAAACGCAAACTTTTCTTAATAATAACATTTTCTTATTGGAACTTGTTTATGTGTACTCAAAATTACAAAGATAAATAAAATAAGAATTTTAGCAGAATATTTATAATGACAATATATAGCATGGAAAGAAATTCTACCCCGTGCTATTCATAAACATGAAAAGCGACTTTGGAGTTTAAAAAAAAAATTGTTGAGGCCCCACATCTTTTTTGGATAGTGGATCCAAGGTCGGATCCACGTATAGGGTGAGGGTTTCCAATGTTATTAAAAACGGACCGGACCGGCCGATTCAACCGCGAACCGGTGGCTGGACCGGTCCGGTTTTAGTGTAAAAACGGAAACGATATTGGACCGGATGAAACCGGTTCGAACCGGACAAAACCGACGAACCGGCGAACAGATCCAAAACCGGGTTCAACTTCAAATTTGAAAAAAAATTTGATTAAAGTAAAAGAAATTATAAAAATAGAAGTAAAAGTTATATAAAAGGAAATTTAAAGCAATTACTAAAAATAAAAATGGAAACAAGAATAAATATTGGAGGAGAATGAATAAGGAGAATAAATGGAAATTAAAAAAGGGAAAGATTTGACAATAATTGAAAGCTAATTAGAATAATAGGAAAGTGAATAATAATTTAAATTAAAATAATTAATATAATATTATTAGTATAGTAATAATATCAAATAGCATAATTTCTGTGTTAGCATCAAATTTTATAGAAAGAAAATAATTGGCAAGAATAAAATTGGAAAGAAGAAATA
>LTAE01008638.1:0-17516 GCA_001647135.1 Pontederia paniculata | reverse complement strand
TGGACAGAGGCCAGTGACTGTGACTGTGAATGTTCTTGGCTTCCTGAGCTGTCGGCTCTTGAATAGGTTTTTCGACTTTCTGAAAAGAAACTCTTCTTTCTCTCCATTTTTTTATATTCTCATGATTTTCATGTGCATACTACTTCCTTGGTAGGAATTCACTTAAGAACAAGTTAGGATGAAAATGATATATAAATCACTAATCAGACTTGAAATTGGTGTTACGTCACATTTTTTGTTGAGGTAGTTGAAGCTGTAGCAGCTTATAGAATAGTCCTCCGTGCTTACACCTTACCAGTAGGTATTAAAATTCCTTAGGTTTACGATTCTGTTGTTGCTTACATACTGGTTTGCGGGGTATGCTCACATGTTGTTTTGTTCGTCAAACAAAAACTGCTCTTCTACGAGTCCAACGAATAGGTTATCATTCTCTCTACTTGTTCCCCATAAAAAAAAATTTAAAATGTCTAATAAGTTTTATATTGCTTACTTTCAAACTTGGTTAGAAAGTTTTCTAACTCCATAAAAGGCTTCTGGCCCCCCATCATTTCATTCTACGCACTTAGCATTATGTAATCAATGTGCACCAAAGGTGTTCATCCTAGTATATAATATTGACATGTTAAGTCTTTGTTTTCCTTCTGATTGCTTATGCCATTGCTGCCATATATTCATCTTCTTTGTTCAAAATTTTAGCATCACCATTATTATTTGATCCCTTTGATTAATTCATAATTTTTTCTTGTTTGCTTTACTGAAACATTTTCCCTTTCTATATTTATATTTTGTGTCAGTAGGCATGCGAGGTAAAAAACTGCAACACGGTTGATAGAATAATAACATATTCTGAAATAATGAACATACTTGCTTGCTTTGTATATCTTACTATTACAGAGTGGATTGTGTTTCTAGATAATTTGATGAGGTTCAGCTTCATGCTTTCTTTATTTTGCAGAGAAGTTTCATTGCCTTTTTCTGAAATCTCATTTATGACTTATCACAATATTTTTATCCTTCCATATTTTCACTGTATTTGACTTGTATTTCTTGTTGTATAATTTGATCTTGTTATAGGAATCATACATTTCTTTTTTTGGTTACACAGCAAGACTTATGTTTTGATATATATTTTTGAGGGAAAATATTTACATATGTATACACACACACATATATATATATATATTGTGTCTAGCACCACCATTTTGTAGCATTCAATTATTATGATGTTTCATCATTGAGACCGATACTGATTGATGGGCTTGATATGTGTTGTGTAAAATGGGACAAGTACTTTTTGTCTAGAGCCTTGACTTTACGATATCTGTAGGCCTTACTGTTTCTTTGTTCTCCTGATGTTCAAGAGTTGATGATCTTCTTCTGTGTTTTATGGTGTGCTTTCTGAAGCATAGTTTTTTCTTTTATTGGTCCTTTATTATTTATTTCTCTGTTATTTTAACTTTTTTTGGATAAAGTGGATCTATCTTTCTTGTTAATTGGAGACTATTTGAGCGTTTCTCATGTTATTCAAATGTTCGCTTATATCCCTATAAAAAGATTCCTGATTCATTAAGTGTTGCAAGTTCTTTTTTCTTTTTTCGCTGGTAAGTAATTTTTTCTGTCACTCAAAAAAAAAAAAGATATCCTTCTGACATATTGTTGTGTCAACAAAATCCTTTTTGGTTTTCTCGATCCTAAACCAAAAGGGCGTCATTGTCATTCATGCTTGGAGACGCTGCTGAAAACTTCTGAATATTCATACATCAAACATTTTCAGGTTTGATGATTCTATCATGGTATATGCATGGCAGCCAGAACTTTTGAAAATTTCTCAACTGCGGCCTCTTGCTTTGCTAATGTTCCTGTATCGCTACCCTCCTGTTGCTTTGTTGTGATGTTTGATTTAGTGCCTATTTGACTTGCTCACTTACACACTTTGTCCAAGGTATGCTGCATTACTTGCTTCTAGAGATTCTTAGGTTTTCAGTTGATGCCATATGAATATTTCTTTAGTAATTTTATAAGGTTAATCGCCTTTAATAATGTTCATTGAGTTTTTTTCTTATGGCATTTGGATGAATTCTTTCCAAGGTGTGCTGCAACCCTCTAGTTAGCACAGATTTTTCTTTCCATTTGTTGGTTGCCTTTTGAATATTTGTTTCATTATACTATATTTTGCTGTGCTTTTAAGTTTAGGACATTTTCTATCCCCGAAGTTCTGGGCCTCTTAGCAAAGATTGTTAGAAGGTACATATCAGCACAGACTTGTTCACATGTTTCCCTTCTTTTTTTCCCATAGCTGTATCCATCTATTATAGTGCAATCTCTAATGTACTTGTTCTAAAATTTTTCAGGATCTCCTTAGCTATTACAGAAATAATATGACAGTCCATAGTTGCCATAGTTTTCAGATTTGCTTTTGTGCAAGTACGAAAGCAAGGTAAATGATAAGTACAATCCAATTGATAGGAGGACATCATAGTAAATGCCATGGAAGGTGAGATATAGTTGTCATAGTTTCCAAATTTGATTTTGTACCAATACGAAAGCACAGTGAAAGATAAGTGCAGTCTAGTTTATAGGAGAACATTGTATTAAATTAATGGTAAGTGAGCTCTTTCTCTTTGAACATAATTCGTTTCCCTGAATTAGCAAGCTTTTATTTCTCAGATAGTTGCTTCTTAATTTTTTATATCTTTCTTGCCTATGAATGCTATGTGTAATGCCTAAAACATTAGTTCTTCATTTTAATTTTGTCATTTTCTTTTAGTTTAGCTGTAATTCTGCTCCTTTTCTTCCATGTTCTTTTTCTGAACTATCACTGTCATCAAATTATCCTAACTATGAGATGTCTTGATCTTGAAAAACTCACATGTGAGACATCATCATTATGCTTATTTTATCAAGTGTTATTTTTTTTCTTTTTGAAAAAGAAAATAATTAAGTGTTATTTTTTTTTCTAATATCCAGTAAACTATAATTTGATGGCCATGAGAAATATGTTTGAAGCAAGAGGCTTAAATCTTAATGTGAAGTATGAGAAAACATTATGTTTTGTTGTTGATTATTGTTGGTTCTCTTTTCTTGTTGGTTTGAATTTTAATTTCAAAGGGAATAAATAATTGATATTTCTCTCTTAATTCGTTTGTAGCTTGTGTGTCGTACTAAATTATCTTGTAATTAATTCATCTATGCTATACTTTCTTTGCAAATAGATTATGTACTTATTTAGCAGTTTTCGAAAATGTAAATGCAAATAGTTATTCTATTCCTGCAATTTGTTGTAGGAGATGGGTGTTATGAGAAAAAAAATGATCCAATGAGTCCAAATGAGTGTTTTGTAGTAAGATCTCCCTTTTTTTTAATACAATAAAGGAGATAGTGACTAAAATAAAGAAAAATATAAAACTAACGGCCCTAAAATGATAATTTTCAATCATCTTTGTGCTGAGCCTTTGAGGGAGAGATTCTGCCTACATCTATGAAGCCTAAATTAATAGTTCAGAATTCGATCCAACAACACAGTTAGAATTTGTGACTTCTATATATTTAATTTTGTTGGTTCTCAGGTTGTACAATTATACAATTTAGGAGATAAGCTCAATCCAATTGACAGGAAGATAACATATTTATTTTTTTGGAAATGAGTTCTTTCTCTTTAAGAAGTATTTTTTTTTCTAGTAAGCTTCTTATTTTCAGCAAGGTGCTTTTTAATTTGTTAGATCTTTCAATTCCGCGGATGTTATGCGAAATACCTAAATCATTACTTCTCTTCATCTTAAAGCTGTCATTTTCTTTCAGTAGTCTTCATTTCATTCCTTTTTCTTCCATGTTTTTTTCTTAATTAAGCATTTCACCATCATCAAGTTATCCTAATTAGAAGATGTATTGATCTTGAAAACACATATACCTAATTTTCAATTTTTTTTGTTATTTATTACTATTTCCTCCCATATTGTTCATCTTTAGTATCATTCTGTTAGAGAAACGTGTAACACAGAGGGATACAAATACCAGAGACGGACAACATTTAGCAAATCAATAGGGTGGAGGAATATTAACTCATTTGTCAACATGTTTAAAGGGACAAATACTTTGGCAATGGAACTAAATGAATCACAAAGTACCGATGATCCAAGTCGAAGAAATCCACGAAGAACACAAAGAAAAATTCCCCTCTCCAGAGAAGTAAACAGCCTGTGCAAAGAACTGATTTATCTCAAAGATATAAGTGTTGTATTTTTGTTCTTTCACAACGGCTTTTGTAGGTTTTAGCAAACCTAAATCAACCTAATTCAAATGTGACTGCAATAAAGAAGAAAACAAACAAAAGAAAAGGTAAATAGTTTAGTTGGACTAGGAGTAAAAAAATACCCATGAAAGGTAATAATTATTTCATTTCTAATCACCTTAATGGTGGGGTTCCTAATTACATGATGATTTGGCTAAATTCTTGATGGATAAAAAACTAAGCCAACTTCCTTCCCCGCCTGGAGCCATCTTTTCTTAGTGATTTGATTTTATTCCTTCATTCTTCATGCATCTCTTGGGGCAATTGGAATTTTCATACATCTTTTATGAAGCTTTCCAATTGGCCCAAAATGAAGGTCTTTTAGATGGATATTCTTCAGGTGGGATCTTGTTTGTTTATCAACAAGTATTCCTTTTTTGGTATCACCTTTCGTATGTTTGATGCTTTACTATAATGCAATGATGCTTGCTTTGAAGGGCCATTTGTCCATTGCTTTGTCCATCATATGGTTTTGTTTCTGCAGCCGCTTCGGTTTTCAGTTACCGGTTTTTGAATACTTATTTCAGACAATTTGTTAAGTAGATTCCATGTGGACTATAGATGTTCATGGAGTTCTTTTCGTTTTGGCTAAAACTTGTGCAATCCAAGCATGCTGCAAATATACTAGTTTGTGCAGATCAATCTTCGTTTTCAGTTGTTGTGCTTTTTAGTATACTATAGTTTGTCAACATTTGAATTACTTGACAATGGTTGGTATATGATAGGTATAAAGAATTTGCTTTACGTAATAACCTTTTCGGTAGATTGCTAGAAGGAATTCTGAAGTGCAGACTCAAATTTTGTTTCTTTCTAACTATGCTGCTGTCATCTTGTATAATGTGGTCTAAGGTACTTGTACTAAAGTTTTTCAGGATCTTAACTATTACATAAGTGATGAAAAATTTAGAGTTAATAGTTTTTGCATATCAATCCTCGTTTTCAGTTGTTGTGCTTTTTAGTATACTACAGTTTGTCGTCCTTTGAGATATTTGACAATGGTTGGTATATGATTGGTATAGAGAATTTGCTTTACGTAATAACCTTTTTAGGCAGATTGCTAGAAGAAATTTTGAAGTGCAGACTCAAATTTTGTTTCTTTCTAACCATGCTTATGCCGTCTTGTATAATGTGGTCTAAGGTACTTGTACTAAAGTTTTTCAGGATCTTAACTATTACATTAGTTGTATGGGTCATGGCCTTATTTCTTGGTGTGAGATTTCAAATAGTTGTCTTGTTTCGGTATATTAGACACCAAACAATTGATGTATATTGTCATTTTGGAATATTTTTTCATCTTTACTAATTCATAATAGCTGTCTAGTTCCTGATGCAATGAAATAACATTATTTTGTTATAATATGTTAACAGTCTCGTGCATTTTCCATAGTTTAGAAGTCATGTTTCATGTCATAAAACATATATTGTAGAAACTTTAACAAAATATTTTGTAAACGAATAAAAAATAGAAATATACATGTTTCTAAAGGTGTTATAATATTATCATATGAATCCCATCTTTGACACAGTATCTTTAGTAGACATATTTTGGGTTGGAATGGATTCTATGTGCAAACTTCTGATTTGTCTTAAATATGTTTATTCATGGTATGCTTCATGTCATAGAAAATATTTTTTATGTTTGTTGTCATGTGATGGATCGTATTAGTGACATGATAATTGAGAGTGAAAGTTGTGTCAACTTTACAAGCTACTACATGGTAGAAAAGTTAGAGTTACTGACCTTGAAGCACCTCAAACCATACAAACTCTAGTGATTGAGAACAATGGAGAAGAAGTTAATGTGACTAAAAAAAATGCTTATTTCATTCTGCATTGAAAAATTCATTGAAATAAGTAATAAATGTCATATAATATCAATGCAAATTTATTATATTCTTTTGGGTCGATCATGACAAGGATGGCAAAATTTTTTGAAATTCTGGGATCCCCGTGGGGAATCCTTGATCGGGGTCCCGACTTTTGGGAATTTGTTCCTTGCGGAGATAAGTAACATGTCCCCCCACACACCAGTTCGGGGATGGGGGCGGGAATATTGCCCTCACCCTGTGGATCCCTAACCCCGCACATATATATACTTATTAAAAAAAATTAAATTACTTATATCAATATAATATTATTTAAGTAGTATTTATAAGTATTTATTCTTAAACACATATTATAATAATTATAATATATATATATATATATATTATGATATATCTATAAAAATTGTTTAATTGTAATTTATTATATCTTTTATTTTTTAAAAAAATATTTTTAAACCTCGTGGAATCGGGTCCTCGTGGAGCTTCGAGGATCCATGGGGATGGGGGCGAAGAATTTAATTTCCCCATCCCGAGGATTCGAGGCGGGGGCGGGTCGGTGGAATCAAGGCAGGGGACATATTGCCCGCGCCGAAGAGAGTCCGGTGTCATCCTTAATCATGATTGTATGACCAACAAGTGACACATGATGTCATCAATTGTTACTAGCTCTACAAGAAAACTGAAGAACACTTCTAAGAATCATTATCATCCCAAGAAGCATATCAAGATCCATTGCAATAATTGAATGTGAATAAATCAATCGATATCCTCTTAAATAATCAATCAAAATATATCACTTGATTAATGTGATTCTTTGATACCGCGATATGAAGAAACCTTCATAAATTATATGAATTTGATTTTGTTCTTGATTTTTGCTCTTCAAGATAAATCTTTTTTCTTTTCTTAAAAATTTTCTTTTTTTCTCCTATTTTCACCATCAAGAGAGACTAATTGATATGATTCAACTATCATATTCAAACTTGTCATATTTGAAGCAAGCATACTTGAATGGTTAATCAATAAGATATGTTGGAGATTCCATAGATTAGGATAGTCATGATGATCAAGAGTCTTTGGGCCTATTTGGTAGCAACAAATTTGATCTAGAACTAATTTTTGGTGTCCCAGCAGATATTCTTCAACTCTTAATCCACCAAGAACAGTCTTGTTCTTGCTTGGAGCAAGAACTTGTTGCTCTCACAGATGGAACTTTTTCTGCAATTAATGATGTGGGGTTCACAGATGAAAAAAAAGAGGTGTTTTGTAAAAAAAAAGTAAGAATAAGAGCTTGTTCTTAGTGTTATCCCTTAACCAAACAAGGCCTTTGTGATCTACAATTGATCCAATCAGAAGATTGCGAACAAAACAAATTGTGAAGAATCATATAAAATTTGTGTCGAAAATGTTGTATCAAATTCAATTACTCAATGTTGCGCCCCAAACCCAGTGTCACAATGTCACAAGGGGTGTTGTCATCCTATGAATTTAAATTCAAACTCTAACAACCAACAGTTCAAATAAAAAACTAACTTTTAAATTTGCCAAAATTTTTGTCATGATCTTTACTAAAGTAAAATATCACCGACTAAATTAGGCACAAAGATTCATAAGGAAAATAGGTACAATTAAGGTATTGGGCCAAGTGCGAATCGTATAATCTTATCAAAGTAAAATATAGCAAATGTATGGGATAGATGACCAAAGGAAGTTCATATTCCAACATATCACCGACTAAATTAGGCACAAAGATTCATAAGGAAAATAGGCTAATATATGAAAATAACAAGAACAGGAAAGAATACATAATTAATCTTTTTCGATTTCTCATACATATACAACATAATTATTTTGTCTTTCTAAGTGCCTTATAAGTATGCAAGTTAAGCATATCGTCAATTCTCGAGGAGTATCTCTTTCTCCTCACTCACAAAACATATAATAAATAAAATAGATAGGTCAGCATGAAGAGCTCGAGGATAAAGATTTCACAAAATATGAAAATAAAAAAAATAAATCCAAATGGAAATTCAATCGACAAATCCACCTCAAATGCCGAATATAAGCATATCAAACATAGGTTATTTCATATGAAAGTTTTTACAATCCAAATGCAAAGCTAAAATATGATATTAACGATCAAATATTTAAGTGTTATGATATCATCTAGCCTTCTTTGAATTTGCCACCACCTCCTCCGTGAAACTATTACCTCGTCATGTAAGCCTTCACTTATGGACGTGTGATCTACCTCGCTTGAGCGAGCTCCACATCTTCATAATATTATCATCTCACTATGCAAACCATCACCTACAGAGTGAGTGATCTCCTCGCCAACGCGAGCTCGACATCTCCATCATACTATCATGCTATGATGTAGACCGTCACCCACAAGCAGTGACGGAGCTTACAAGTATTATATATGTACAGTTGTACCACATATGACCTATTGTCTCCATGGTATGGTGTGTGCATACGCCTTCCAGACTTGCAAAAATTTTAGCCTTTCTTCTTTTATTTTTTAATTCTATATTTACTTATGTTATATAAATTTGTTTTACTTTACTATTTACAAAATGAAGTGATATATGATATTGATCATTCTACATCTCTTTTAACCTGTTATATTTTTTATATTTGAAGATATGTACAAATGAAATTATTTTGTAAATATGTGAACGTAGTAGAATTTATGTTTATTATTTTGCATTATACTTAAAATAATAATTACCATTAAATTTAGATTTTTTTGTTTGATGAATTAAATTGAGTCTAAAGTATTATTTTGCAGTTGTTTATGGTCATAGAAAAATATTAAAAATCAATCACTTAGTTCAGAAAATATTATTCAAGGTAAAGAAAGTGTGAATGAAAATTCACATATAAAATGGAACCGAATTGATTTGACTAGTCTTTCGACTAATCCCGGAGAAAGGAAAAAAATATCAAGTTATTATACTAATGATACGAGATTAGAAGAACCTTTTTACTTAGAAGATCATTCAAATCTTGGAATCATAAGTTCCCTCAAACACAAATGGGAGGTAACTCACGCCGATTCAAGCTTGATTGGTTCAATCAATATTCCACTTGGTTAGTGATAGAAATTAGATCTTATACGAACATAGAAAACTCGTTTCTTATTATGATCATGCAATTCAGGATCTATAAAATTGATTTAACATAGAATAATTTAGATCATACTTCCTAAAACTATTTATGGGAGCGTCTATTGTCTTAATTAATTTGTGAGAATCACATATGTGATTCCTCTAACGTTATCCACACCAAGATCGTGGTGAATTTTGCACTCAGAGGATAGAGAACTAGATGCATACATTTTACAACATATTTTAGGGCTTGCATTAGGCATGATGTTAAGTCATTTTGGCATAGCATGCATCTATTCTTGTCCTTATCTATTTATATTGCTTCAAGCTAAAAATGTACTCCTGTTTGGTGTTTATTTTGTAGGAAATCAGATGGAGATACTAAGGGAAGGCTTATATAAACTCAACATTGCAAAATGGCTTATTCATAAGATAAGATTACAACTCTAGGAATCATCACAGGTCATGATAGCTCATTACGGGCCGTGATGAAGTAAGATCAGCTGCATTAAATCCCATCACGAGCCATTACGCAAAGTCATGACTATTCTAGCGATCCATGAGAGTTCACATAAGTTCATTACGGATCGTGATTGATCATTACGAGCCATGAAGACAGAAGTCACGACCGCAACAATTGAATCCTCCACCACCTCTATTATCTCATCATGTAATCCTTCACTTTTGGACGAGTGATCTTCCTCGCCTAAGCGAGCTTCACATCTCCATCATATAATCATCTCACTATGGAAGCCATCACCCACAAGGTGAGTGATCTCCTCGCCTACGCGAGTTCGACATATCCATCATACTATCATGCTATAATGTAGACCGTCACCCACAAGCAGTAACAGAGCTTACAAGTATTATATATGTAGAGTTGTATCACATATGACCTAATATCTACATGGTATGGTCTGTGCATACGCCTTCCAGACGTGCAACAATTTTGTTATATTTTTTCTATTAAGAATAGGAGTGGAAGATGACTGCGACAAGAGTGGAAGACGACCAAGTGCAACAAATTGATTATATTTTTTCAACTAAGAATATGAATAAATTTGACTGAATAATTATTTTTCTATTCACAAAGAATTAATTTTGAATAAAAGCTGAAACTTTGCTACTATATAAACTAAATTATATTGATTTTGTGATATACAAATTGTGGTGCTATAAGAGTCCAAGAGAATTTATTTTTCATTTCTCTCTTTATGCTCTAAAGGTACTAAATATTTTCAAAAAGCTTTTTTTAATCATGATTATAATAATATATGAAGTTTATATATCAATGATGATATGATGTTTTTTTCATTTATTTTGATAAATCCTTCACTTTTTCAATTAAGTAATAAATTTTAGCTTTTCTTCTTTTACTTGTTAATTCTATATTTACTTATGTTATATTAATTTGTTTTAGTTTACTATTTTGAAACTGAAGTGATATATGCTATTGATCATTCAACATCTCTTTTAATCTTTTATATATTTTTTATATTTGAAGATATGCACAAATGAAATTATTTTGTTAATATGTGAACGTAATAGAATTTATGTTTATTATTTTGCGTTATACTTTAAATAATAATCATCATGAAATTTAGATATTTTATTCTATGAATTAAATTGAGCCTAAAGTATTATTTTGCAGTTGTTTATGGTCATGGAAAAATATTAAAAAGCGATCACTAATTCAGAAAAAAAATATTCAAGGTAAAGAAAGTGTGTGAATGAAAATTCACATATAAAATGGGACCGAATTGATTTGACGAGTCTTTCGACTGATCTCGGAGAAAGGAAAAAAAATATCAAGTTATCATCCTAATGATATGAGAGTAGAAGAGCATTTTTACTTAGAAGATCATTCAAATCTTGGAATCATAAGTTCCCTCAAACCAAATGGCAGGTAACTCACGCCGATTCAATCTTGATTGATTCGTCAATATTCCAATTGGTTGGTAATAGAAATTCGATCTCTCACAAATATTGAAAACTCATTTCTTACTGTGATCATGTAATTTAGGATCTATAGAATTGATTCAACATACAATAATTTAGATCCTACCTGGGAAGTTTGTATCCCAAAACTATTGATGGGAGTGTTTGCCGTCTTAATTAATTTGTGAGAATCACAGACATGATTCCTTTAACGGTATTCACACCAAGATCGAGATGAATTTTGCACTCAGAGGATAGAGAACTTGATGCATGCATTTTACAACATATTTTGGGGCTTGCTTTAGGCATGATTTTGAGTCATTTTGGCATAGCATGCATCTATATATTCTTGTCCTTATCTATTTATATTGCTTCAAGTTCAAAATCTACTCCTGTTTGGTGTTTATTTTGTAGGAAATCAGATGGAGAGGCTAAGGGAAGGCTTAAATATACTCAACATCGCAAAAGGCCTTATTCACGAGATAAGATTACAACTCCAAGAATCATCACGTGTTGTGATAGCCCATTACAGGTTGTGATGAAGTAAGATCAACTGCATTAAAGCCCATCACGAGCCGTTACGCGAAGTCACGACTATTCTAGCGAGCCATGAGAGTTCACGTAAGTTCATTACGGACTATGATAGATCATTACGGGTCGTTAAGACAGAAGTCACGACCGCGACAATTGATATGATGACTTAGATAGTGAATTAGTTCCGAGTATCCAAATCATGATGGGCTGTAACAAGATATCACGTGTGTCGTCGCCTTGCAATTTACGGAGCATGAAAATATATTACTGCTTGGACAATGACGACCATCTACTACGGACTTTATCCTTATAGGCCGTGAAGAACATTACTAGTCGTAAGAAGATGAAGGCATTTGAAGGACATCAGATTAGTATATGAGTTACATGCCTGAGAGTTCATCATGGGTCGTGACAACTTGAGCCATAATGAAGAAGCTTATACTCACGAGCCGTGAAGCATTATTACGGGCGGCGAGAGATTGACGAAAAAGTATATTTGCAAGATTTGATTAATATTTAACGGAAAAAAAGAGTCCTATATGATATGAGGCTTTAGAGATGATTTCAAGATAGTTCTGAAGATTTGGAGGAGTTCTTATGATATTTTCATCACAACCATTGACCGAGAGGCGAATTTAATCGGAAGGCTCGCACGCAAGTGTTCCAAACCTAGGAAACCCTAATCTGGACAAAAGGGTATATAAAGATTTCATATTCAACCTCGGAAGGGATGCTAGGAGCCGTCAACCAGAACTTTGAAGCCAGATAATGAAGAATTATTTCGAAGGATTGTCAGAGAAGAGTTGAGATCAATACACTCGTTAAGGAGATTGCTTAGTGCCCTTCTGACATCTAGAAGAGTATTCCTATATTGGGATGAACTTTCATTGTGTTTTATTTTCTTTATATCTTGTGATGAATTTTATTTTTAAAAGACTAATTAATTAGGTTTAAAACTTGTATACTTTCTTAGACTATCAATTATAAGATTAGTTGTTTTCTTTTAGAATATGTGTACTTGAGTTTTTTGAGTTTATATTTTGATCATTAACTATGTAGTGTGGTCAATTTTATTTGCATTTATGTCATTCTATTATGATTCGTTAAGAACATGGTAGTGTGCGGTCTATTAGGTTAATTCGTTAAGGGTAATTTAATAGTTTAGGAAGATATTTGTATCTATCATGTGATCATAATCTAAAGAGTGGAACCATTAAGGAATGCTTGTTAAATTATTCTCATATGGAAGTTGATTTATCCGTTATGGAAAGTCATACTAATCGTTGTACTTAATCAATTTGGAAAGTTAACTCTTGAGGAAACCTGCGTATCATGATATGTGAGAAAGTGCTAGTTTTATTCTAACTCTTGTAATCATCAAGGCCCCTAGTCATTATCCATTATCATTGTAAATAATTATTTTAATTAATTTCATTTTCTGAAGAAACACTAACCTTTAACTCTATGATTGTGTCATATTAACCTCTAAGATAAGAAAGTTAGCTCTAGTTCCTCGTGAGATCGATAACTCTTTACACTTTATTACTTGAACAACTAATGCACTTGCTAGCATGTATTTGCTTGTAATGGATTTTTCGCATCAAGTTTTTCGGTGTCATTGCTAGGGAATTAGTTTTTAACTATTCTAATTTTATGTTAGTTTGATACTTTTCTATTTTCTGCTTTACTTGTGGATGTGTAGTCTGCAGGAAGATAACTTATATCACATGCCACCAACTCTGGATAAATAAAGATAAAACAATCGATGGCATACTAGAAGTTCGATTGACCCATTGAATTTTGATCTCGAGATTGAAAGATTCATTTATCGATTGAGAAAAGAAGTAGTAATGGCTGACAATAAAAACATCGAGCAGATCGAAGATAATGAAGAAGACTTATAGATGATAATGAGGGACTATGTCTCATTGGAATACACAGATATTGAATCAAGTATCATGCTCCTAGTCATCATTGCAAATATTTTTGAGATCAACCCAATGATCATACGGATGATCCAATCATCATAGTTTGGTGAGGCATTGAATGAGAGCCCTCATGATCACTTAGACAAAATTTTGAATATTTTTAGCAGTTCTAAGTGTAAAAATGTTTCTGTAGATGTTGCTCACTTACTATTATTTTCTTTAGCAGTTCTAAGTGCAAAAATGTTTCTGTAGATGTTGCTCGCTTACAATTATTTTCTTTCTCCTTACGAGATAAAGCATTTACATGGTGTAAGACACTACCTGCAGGATCAATGAGGACTTTGGCACAACTGGCCGAGAAATTCATCAGCAAATATTGTCTACCTCAGAAGTCATCTAAACTGAGAAACGAACTAACATCCTTCGGGTAGGAGGATGACGAAACATTATTTGAAGCATGTGATCAATTCAAGGAATTAATTAATGGTGTCCTCGATCATTGAATTTCTTTGCGGGAGGTACTAGAGGGCTTCTACAATGGACTTTGCATGTGCGACAAGGACAAATTTGATGCTTCAACTGGAGGCACTGTCATGGGCAAAAAGCGTTTGGATGAGATTTATGAACTTCTTGAAGCTGTAACACTCAATTCTTGGAGGACTAATCGCTCTATTCAGAAAAGAGGAGTCCATAGCGTGAACAATGATGGTGTAGTGGCTCAGCTGGAGTTATTAAATAAGAAATTCAATATGTTCATGAGCACGGCAAACCCGAACAATGCAAGTGGAGGAGCAAACAACAACAGGAACTGCCTTGAAGGTAATCCCTCCAACGAAAACACTAACTTTGTTTCCAATTCTTTCATATATTAAGTAATAAAAAATAACAATCCAATTTTGAGAAATCACTCGAACTTCTCATAGAGACAAAACCCAGGACAACAACCTCCCCGACAATCTCCACAACCTGGTTACCAGAGGTAGCGATCTCAGCCTCTTTAGAATTTACCACATGTTGAAAACAAAAGCAATATGGAGGAGCTAATGACAAGGTTCATGAAATCAATGGAGACCAAGATAAACAATAATGATGCATCCACACAAAATTTGGAAATGCAAATAGGACAAATAGTGAAATCCTTGGCTGAACGCACACCATGATCTCTCTCGAGCAACACCGAGAAGAATCCTGTCATCCTCCAAAAACATTGATCGATGGGGGAGGTAAAAGTAAAGCTAACGACTATAAATTAGAACTATTATGCCTAAACCTCACCCTTTTTGTTAGATTTATTTTGAGTCCTCATAGAGTCTTGGTTGAGCCATCAAGGCATCTGGTTGCCTTCAAAACACAAAAATTCCACCCTAGCAAAGTTTAAGTCTCAATCACAGCCGTGATGTCCCGTCACGGGTCATTAGATCCTATATTGTGCCCTATTAATCATCATCATGGCCAGTAATGAGTCTATTTTCAGGCACACCGTGAGACTGACTACAACTGACCGAGAGGTTAAAATTCCTATTTTCCTCTTTTCATTTTTGGGAGTTTATGTAGGAAGTGCAGACGATGGAACAGGTGTGAACATTTAACCAAAGGCAGCTTGAGAATCGACAATAGCTAAGCATTGTGGCCATCATAGTTCCAGCTACGTATGGCTGGCGTACAACTTAAGGGCTTCTTAGCCATTCAAGCCATTACGAGGCGTGATATCGTATCACGACCCGTAACATCTCAAGAACCCTATTTAATGTTCGAGTTAACGATCATGAGACCTTGTCACGGACTTGGCAGTGAGACCATTACTAACCTTATTTGCATCACGGACCGTGACTTTCTGTAACGACCCGTAAATTGGAAGTTTGAAACTTTAGTTGCGAGCCATGACATCTCATCACGGATTCGACAACGGGACCATTTGCAAGCCACCAAATTGTCACGACCCGTTATAGCTGATCACAGGCCGTAAGTACCATGAGCACATGAAAGAAAGTCGTGAAAACACCTAATTCACGGCCCGCTTTGATGCATCATGACCTCCTTAATACATCGTTACCAGTGTCATCACGGGCCGTAACAAATCATCACGACCCATAAGTTATCATGATAAAACGTGAGGCTTCCTCACTTCGCCTGATTAACAACCTTTGTCACGAGCCATGACGAGTAAGAATAACCCTCGTAACCGCCAACCACCCACATTTACCTACGATGCTTCGGTCAAACGTCTCATTTATGGTTGTAGATGACCATGACACCCTGCAACCGCTGTGACGCCTTGTAACGCCGAGTTGATGATAGTTCCAACATCGATTTTCATGAGTCATAACCACCCTCACGACCCACGAAACGTCCCTATTAACTGCACTCACACATCGTAACACAATTCTTCTATGAATGATGGTGCTAGATTGTTATAAATATTTTTATCATGAAAAATATAAAGGAAATGGAATTCTCGAAAAGAAAAAAAACTACAAAATGGTAAAAAAAAGATTTTATAAAATGTTATTTTAAAAAGGAGATTTGATGAGAATTTAATACTATATATATATAGTAAATATTATTTGATGATATTAATGCTTATTTAATAAAACTAAAATTTAATGGGGATCAATTAATTTATTAAACTAGATGAAGGTTTACTCGATTATCAAAGTAAATATTTTTGGAATATTTTTTTTTGAGTTTATTGTTCTTGGAAAGTTAACATACAAGAGTGTGCAATTTTAAAATTCGTAGGTTATTAGAGGTCAATTTGTTTTTAGATACTTCAGTAATTCCCTTCCTTATTTTATTATAACATCAAGATATGTTTGTTTCTATAAAAATAGTTATTTATTTTTTTTTAAAATTCGTGCTTACACCTAACCAGTAGGTATTAAAATTCCTTAGGTTTACGATTCTGTTGTTGCTTACATACTGGTTCGCGGGGTATGCTCACATGTTGTTTTGTTCGTCAAACAAAAACTGCTCTTCTACGAGTCCGACGAATAGGTTATCATTCTCTCTACTTGTTCCCCATAAAAAAAATTAAAATGTCTAATAAGTTTTAAAATTATGCTGTGTAGATTGATAAATATGAGTTAAAGTATTATATTTATTTAAATTATATAATATTGATAGCTAATATATTAATTTCTTCGTCTACCATTTTTGACATTTTTAAGGTTTTAACTAAATCATATCTTAACTATTACTTATAATAATAATAATAATAATAATTATTATTATTATTATTATTATTATTATTATTATTATTATTATTATTATTATTATTATGATTATTATTGCTATTATTTGATTATATTAATTATAATAGAATAAATAAAGAATATTTAAATTAACAAAATAAGAATATCCTTACTAAATATTTTTTTTAAGATTTAATAATTATATTTTTGTATAATTGAGTTAATATTTTGAATCGAATTATTATTGATTAAATGTTAATTAATGGTGTCACAAATTCCAGATTGAACATCAACGGCGCCGTATATGTTGCACGGTGTACGCTCGACAAAAAGCCTCCGTGGACTGAGGCTCTCTCCCGGGAGAGCGGATACACTGAGTACCAAGTTCTGGACTGTCCACAATGTTTAGTAGGACTTCATGCGGCTGCCTTGCCGGACCACTCCTCTTTCATTTGCAAAAAATATTCATGTTCTTCTCTTGGTGCCGTTGCCTTGCGCCCTCCTGCCACTATGCGAATTGAGGAGGCAGTGAGCGCTGGACAGAGGCCAGTGACTGTGACTGTGACTGTGAATGTTCTTGGCTTCCTAAGCTGTCAGCTCTTAAATAGGCTTTTCAACTTTCTGAAAAGAAACTCTTCTTTCTCTCCAATTTTTTATATTCTCATGATTTTCATGTGCATACTGCTTCCTTGGTAGGAAAT
>LTAE01008637.1:7883-20151 GCA_001647135.1 Pontederia paniculata | reverse complement strand
ACGAAGTTGAACAGCCTTCCAGCGAATGCACCGTTCTTCCCTCAAATCCAGCAGCCTCTAGCCTTCGTCTTCTCTTCTCCAAGGGTTGAATTCTCTCTGCCAGTCGTCCTCTCAATATTCTGAATATATCCTTTTATACTCTGCTCCCCAAACTAGGGTTTCGTTATGACCTTCGGATCCAATCACGTTTTCTTCACCAATGGTCATGATAAAATCATATAAAAGTCTCTTATAACTCTTAAAAATATCTCTTTATCAGTCCTCCAAGGGTTTAAATCAATTGCACTTCTTCCTGGCCGTCAAATCTCGTGATAGAACTCCGAAACCAAAATCCCGTATAGTTGTAACGGCCCGTGAAACACCATAACGGCCCGTAAGTAAAAAAACTCTGATTACCTCACGGCCCGTAACGATCCTTCACGGCCCGTAAGTCATGATTAGATGGGTGGCTTCTCGGTGTCATCCTCGACTTACGGCCCGTCACAAGTTGTAACGACCCGTAACACTTGAATTTCCGCTCTGCTGCCCACTGGAATGGTTGTGATCAGGCGTGAAGGCTCGTAAGTTGGCGACTGCTACTGTCCTGGATAACGTCATGCCCCCTAACAACCCATCACGGCCCGTGAGGATAAGAAATATCTGCGCTGGACCTTCTATGAAGGTCGTGATATTAAGTTGCAGTCTGTGACATCGAACTCGAATGCACACCTGACCTCATCACGGCTTGTGACAAATATCACGGCCCGTAAATCGTGCGCAGGTTTGCTTCCCAGGGCGATTTCATCCACTTACGGCCCGTGATGAGACCTCACGATCCGTAATAATCATGTTGTAGCTCGGCATCGCTTCTGCAAGTGTCGTGATACGTCCTTACGACTCGTGATGTCATGTAATGCCCCGTAACAAGTTGTAATGGCCCGTGAAATCTGTGAATTCAAAGTCGGAGCTTTGGCATAGGTCGTGATATCATGTTGCGGTTGTCACCTTCGGTGTTACGGCCCGTTATAATGCATAACGGCCCGTGATAGTTGAGTTAAAACTTCCAATCGCCTCTAGATAGGTCGTAACGGCATGTAATGACCCGTGACGACTGAATTTTCTTCTTTTTAACTACATCACGGCCCGTGATGGCTTGTCACGGCCCGTGATGAACCTGTAATCTTGTTCTAGCCCTTGAAAGCTTCTCTTGAGCTGATTTCCTGCAAAATTAACGTAAACAAGAGTAGAACCATGACTCGAAACAATATGAACAAATAAATACTAAAATAGATGCATGCGATGCCAAAATGACTCAAAATTATACCTAATGTAGGCCGTAAAATATGTTGTAATTTGCATGCATCAACAACCTTAAAAACCATTACATATCACGTTAGTATAAGAGCCCTTCTTCGGATGCGAAAAAGAATCCATCCTCGATAGGGGTGAGCATAATTGGGTATGGATCGAGAATGAGATCATCCTGGTCTCCGACCCAATTTTTATTGAAAAAGGAACATAAGTTTCATAAATATAAACATATTATCATATTTAGAAGATATAATTAAATTATATGTACCAAACTTCATAGACATTCAATTATATTATCAAATATAATAAGTTATATTATATTAGTAAAATAATTAACAATATACTAATAAAATAATATTGAAAATATGATATAAATAGTATTATTTTTTATTGTATTAGAATATCGAGTCAGGGGTATTTATAACCTGGTTTTGACCCGAACTATACTTGATTTTTTTGGACTTTGACCCAATCCCAACCCGGATAGTAAACTGTCTGAAAAAAAAACTCGAAAAATTGGGTTGGTGTGAATTGGAAAATTCAGGTTTCCTAGTCTTTGCTCAATCCTAATTCCCAAAACCAAGTTGTTTGGCCTAGAATTATACTTTGACTTTGAAGAGATAAAGTGATTTTCGATGAACGAATGGGGACTCCCTGAGCACATATATTCCCCTTTAAAAGCCGCATATGGATTTTTGTCCATCCCCTTCAAGCGGTCGTTACATGCATTAATTCTTCTCCATCAACGCTTGCCAACATTGCTACTTACCATTCCCTATTCCATCATGTTTTCCTTGATTCTATAATGAATGTACACAATTTGGCATGACTCAGACGCAATTGTCAGTGGTCCAAGCTTGTGCACGACACCATCAGTACGTGATCAATGGGACACGACCTAACGACGCGTCGACTGGGTGGTGCAACATTTGCGAAAGTGATCACGACGATCATTACAACAATCTCCCACTTGACCGTCAAGGTCACTACGTGTAACCACTCTCACTTTTCCTGCAGAGGCTAATTGGAGATTATGTTTTGAAGTTTCATTATCCATGAATACTTCATATTGACTCAAATATTCTTGAGTCCAATCAAGCCCACATGCTTGATAAAAGTCCTAGCTACAATTTTCTTTGTGAGAAAATCAACCAACATATTGTTCTAGGCACATAGGTCATTGTCACTTCCTTCTTATAATTATATTTTGAATATAGTGATACCCAATCTCAATGTATTTCCTTTTGAATTGTTGGATCCAATATATATCAATCTTATCGCAACTTGATTATAAGAATACATGGATAATGATCCTCCGACCAAATCGAACTCTAGTTCCAAAGGAAATGCCTGAGCCATACTCAATGGGTATCTGTTGTACCATAAGTAATATTCTCATCCTCCTATGTATGTCTAGCCACACATCCTTGTTTCTTCCTATCCCATGAATTGACTACATCACCTAGAAGAAATAAGTGATCTGATGTGGACTTTTCAATCATTTGTGTCACCACCAAAATCAGCATATGAATATCCGACTGTCTCAAGTTTGTCAACTTGGTATGTCAACCTCAATTGTACCATGTCTTTTAGATATTGCAATATCCCCATAATGACTTCTAAATGGACCTTTCTAAGATTATTATGAAATTTGCTAATCAGACTTACTACGTAAGTGATGCATGCTAAATTAGTCATGCTTTCCATAGCATATTTAGTCTATATTTTGTCAAATTCATTGCCACAAACATCATTTTGTCTATCAATTCACTTCATTCTAGTTTTAGGAGTCAGAGTATACATAATATCGTGTGTTTTTATGTCTTGAGCATTTGGCAGCGTGATGGTGGAAGACTTCAACAAATTGGAGTGAATTTGGATTCAAATAAATAGATAGTTCGGAAGTCACAACCAAAATGGGACCTTCACGCTTGTGACGCATGCAAATATTACCTGTCGTGGGCCGTGAAACTAATTTCACGACCATGACAATGATGAGACGATGACTCATGACATGAATAATTCACGCCCTTGATAAACGACACGGTCTGTGAAAGCAATTTCACGGCCTGAGTGCGTCCAAGCTAGAATACAACGATAAAGGTCACATGCCATGAAGGCATTATCACGCTTGTGAGTGAATGAGATAATGGATGACACTATTCAAGTACATATGATCATGGCTGTGATAAAAAACTCATGGGCCATGAAGAATCTGAAGACACATAGCAACCTTTTGATTATGATCGTGAAACTTAGCTCACAAGCTGTGAAACTGCGCTGCTACTAATGATTTGTTTCAGTCACGACCATGAAAATCTTGTCACTGGTCGTGAAAAATAATTCAAAATAAAATAAATATTTGTGATTAACCCATTTAACCTTATCGTTTGGAGATTTTAACTCGGGATTAAGTCAAATATGCTGGCAAACAAAGTTTAACATGTTAAGACTCTCCACACCTATTGACACCAATTGAACATCTATAAATAAGACCTCATATTGGGGGGATGTAGCAAGCCCAGAAATTCATGCTTCAAGCCTGAAGGGAGTCTAATGTTAGAGAAGAAGAATAGATTATTGATGCACCGATTTCGAATGAGACGATCATGAGGTGTTTAGTTCTTAATATTTTTTCTTTGTATCTTCTTTCTATAATTATGAAGGATGAATACCTACTGAATTTTCTGTCTTATTTTTGTGGAGTGAATTTTATTGAAAGAGAAACTCGTTGAACCCTTGATTAAATTAATTTTAGTTCGTCGAACTTCCTATGAGCATGAATGTTGTTCTTAATGCTTTTTCGTTTATTATTTGAGGATTTAATTTTGCTATCCTCTTGGAGAGGAATAGTGATTTCTTATTTCTCTTTGATCTCCAAGATTGAAATATGATTTTATTCAAACATTGTATATCATACCTGAGTAGCATCTCGGAGATGAATATTTAGGTGTTTGATTTATTAGATTGATATCCCAAAGAGGAACAATTAATAGTCTAGTAGATACAAATTCATGTATCTTAATTTTTAGAAGATAAGATTGGTATCTTGGAGCGGAACAATGAAGTCTATGTACAATTAAGACAGTTGATCCATCTTGGAGGAGAAAATCATATCTTGAGTAGATCCTAAATATTAGAACTGAACTCTGATTAATTTTGTGGTAAAATTAAATTTCTTCCTATTTTGTCTTTTCTCATCCTGATTCAAAATTTGTTGTCATCAATTTTTTTCTTTTTCTTTCCCTTTTTATTTCTATTTTTTTTTTCAAAATCTCAATTATCTCCTACATGTTAGTGGAACTAGATAGACAATTAATAATAATTCTCGTGGGAACGATACTCTGCTTATCTTCTCTATTACTTATAATGTACTTGCTTTCGAAATCTTATATCATACTAGCACGCATCAGTAAGTCAAATCAAGCCTCGTACAGAGCATCAAATACATCAAATTCCATACCGCTCTGCATAGCCCCTAAGAGTTCTTGTCTTGCATTGGGACACTAACTTTTACTAATTCTTTTCTCAACTAATATCGGTGTCAGTGCAGGACTATTATTTTGCATTCTGAACCTTTTCATTACCATATTAGTGTATTGTTATTAATTTAAACTCTAACTTCTTGAGTTTCAGTGATGACTAATTTGAATGCGCAATATGTATGATGATTTTCTCATGTCTCTCATTCGAAATTGCTTGTTAAATTTATCCTTGATCTCCGTAAGCATTTCTACATCATTTTTGGCGGGCAGAAATCCACACACGGTGATACTACCACATAATTTCTCTTAGTATTCTTAATGTATATATAATGATCCAATTTATTTATCCTGAAATCAAATTGGACTATCGTCTCATAGAACTTTAAGTACAATTGTCTAGTTGATTGCTTTAAGCTATAAATGATTTTATGAATTTATGCACTTTATTATTCTAACGTTTTACCTAAAACATTCAAGTTGTCACATATATATGTCTTCCGACAAGTTTCCATTCAAAAAAAAAGTTGTCTTGACGTTCATTTGGAACAACAAAAATCCAGATATGATACTATTGCTAAGATAGTCTAAATCGACACAAACTTAACAACTAAAGAAAGTCTCCTAAAAATCTATATTGGCTTTCCGGGTATAACTCTTGGCCACCAATCTCACTTTGTGTCTATCAAGAGAACTATTGACCCGATACTTTCTCTTAAATGCTCATTTGCACCCTATTAATTGCTTACCTTTCGAAAAATCACATAATTCTCATAATTCATTTTTATTAATTGAGTCTATTTTCTTCTTTAGTTATTGCTTATTATATGTAATAGGATCTGTACAATCCTCTATTTGAACATCAATAGAGTAATGCTCATACAAAACATAATCATCCAAATGTGAGGGTGTTGTTCGAGACATTTGTTGGTGCTGGTTATACTCGTGAAATAATGAGTTCATTCGTACTTCTTCCAAAAGTATATCATTCTGTGTAACATCAACTCCCATGATTAGATAGTCTAGTGTATCTCTTGAGTTGTTTCCACCATCTCCTAAAATCATTAAAGGATCATTATCCTCATGTACATGCTCCTTTTCATTATCAAGAAATGTAGCATCACGACCCTCAATAAGACATTTTCTGAGTGAAAGAATGTATAGCTTTTGAATTTTTTACTATACCCAATAAAAAACCTACACATATTCATTCTAAAGTTCATCTTCTTCCTAATATGACTAGGAAATAATATGTGTGCTTTATATCTCTATTTTCGAAGATGACCAAACTTGGTCTTCATGTCATTTCATAATTTATATGGCATTGATTCCATAGACTTTATGAGAATCATGTTTTGTAGGAGAACATACAACTTATTGCATTAATTAAAGTCTATTCTTTCTCTCTGTCACACTATTCTGTTGTGATGTATATGGAGTCGTAGTCTATCTACACATATGCCCTTTGAAATTTAGTAGTTCTCAAATTCATTGGAGGTACACTCTCTTGTTGTGATTGTCCTTAAACACTTTAAAGATCTTCCTAATATTTTCTCAACTTTTATCTTGTACCTCTTGAAAATTTCAAAAGACTTGCTTTTCTTTCTAAGAGGTAAACATAACAATACCTACAATAGTCATTGATGAGCGTAAATCATGTGTCGAAAATAAGAAGGTGGTACCAGGTTCAGAACGTCAATGGCTTGACAGTTCTGGATCTAGGGGCACCTTGACAGAAACAAAACAATCAACAAGTCTTAAAAATAAACCTAAACACACAACTCCAATCGTAAGTATACGGTTATCCTTGTAGTATTTTAGGGTCGAATCCACAGGAAAATTAAAAATTCACAACTCAACCTCTCTATTCTACCACGAACCGAAATCAAGGAGAAATATCTTTTGTGCAGAAATTTAGGCAAACTAGGACTAAAATATAAAAAAAAAGTAAACTAAACATTTTTGTGTTTTAGATTTAAGATAGGTAAAAATAGAACCAATGTGAAAGGGAATCAAATCACTCAAATAGGGAAAACAATCGGGACATGAGAATCATTTTCGAATCCTACTTGCCAATGAACATGTGAAACTCAAATAAGTCGACTTGAGACATTAAGAAATCAAAACTAGCTACTCTCGCAGTCAAGGCATGAACTTAAATCCCTAGAGGCTTCTCACACACGATCTCCCGATGCTATGGATAACCTCTCTCCAATAAACCCTAGGTACTCGTGGGAACCTCTCGGCCTCATACGAATACTTTAGACAAAGGGGTTCTCCCTCTCGGTCTCAACCCCTTGCTAATGGATATCAACGACATTCCAACTACAAGATAATAAAGATAAGAACTAGCTACTACCTCCCTTCAATGGAGCATGTTCTTCCTCTCGGTCTCAACCTTTCACCAAAGATAATAACAACAAATAGTTCATAACATTAAAACCAATCACATACACAACATCTAGGATGGGAACTACACATTACTTCTTCTCAATGGGGAAGGTTATCCCTCTCGGTCTCAACCTTCCACCAAAGATAGGGCAACGAGTATCTCTCCACATCAAAGAATACACATGCAAAGTATCATGAATGAGGACTGCACTCCATATCTCTTCAATGAAAAGGGTTCTCCCTCTCGGTCTCAACCCTCCAAGGAGTAGATAGCGAACATTTCACAACATCAAAGCCAGCACATATTCAAAGTATCACGAACATGATCTACACATTACTCTTACCTAATGGAGAAAGTTCCCCCTCTCAGTCTCAACCCTTCGCTAAAGATAGAGCAATGAGCAACTCATAACATCAAAATCAGTATACACAATATGTCATGAACAAGAACTATACACTATATCTTCCATTCTCCCTCTCGATCTCAACCCTCCATGGAAATAGATAGCGAATAGCTCAACACATCAAAACATCACATATAAAAAGCACATAATGCAAGTGAAGATTGGAAAGTCAAATAGAAATATATATGCATTAAAAGATATGTTCGTATAGCAAGTAGTGTTCTCAAATCATCGCATGTCCAGGCCTAATCGGCCATCAAACACATCACAAACATGAAAATACACGAGTTCATCGTCGGAAAATTAATACAAGTAGAAATCGTTAAGCATAAAACCAATGATACTCGAATCCCAGCACGAAAACCTCCCTCTTCAGCTATGGTTCTTCTTCCTTTCAGCAATGGCGGCTCCACTCGATGTTTCCTTTCAGCTGCAGAACGGAGACCCCCTTCTCTCTCCTCCCCTTTTGCCTTTTATCCTTTTATCTTGTCCAATACTTGAATGCCACTTGTCATTTTCACAACCCTGCCAATATTCCTTGAAACCGCCAAGGAACCTTCCTATTTGGACCACAGCATCAGGTAGAGGAATCATCAGATTCTTTTTCACGTTTTGTCTTCTAGCGAGTTTTGGCATGTAGTGGCGGCAGATACCCCCAGGTCCGGTCTTCAGCACAGGTGCCCCCATGAATAGTTTCCAGCACACGTATTGGTAGGCCTTGGGCAGATACCTGTATGAAATCAAGTGTAAATCATTCAAGACTTTGCAAAAAAGGGGCATGGGGACAAAAATGTGCATTTATGCTCAGGAAATTTCAAAGACGTAGAAGGGTGTGGTAATATATGTAAATGATGCATAATTTCATGAAAGAGTGTAGTTTTTGCAAAGGAAAATAAGGAGTAAATTCAATGTCATCATAATTCCTTCAAACTTAGGCTTTTGCTTGTCCTCAAGCAAAGAATCATGAAAAATTAAGGCCAAATAAATAGCAGTTCGAATCGGCCACACTATGAACCTATAATAACTTATACAACTCCCCCTAGTTGGTGAGATCCCCCCTAGTCATCATGCATTTTCTTAGCCAATTAGCTTCCTCCTAGAACCACTGAAACTCAATCCTAGTGCACAACTAATTATGCAAACTAGATAATCCTTTCCCATAGCCCCCCTCTCTAGACTTACAATCCTTGATAAGAAGTAGAAGTAATGTTGGTTTACTCGCAAACACAAATAATATATGTAAATGATGCATAATTTCATGAAAGAGTGTAGTTTTTGCAAAGGAAAATAAGGAGTAAATTCAATGTCATCATAATTCCTTCAAACTTAGGCTTTTGCTTGTCCTCAAGCAAAGAATCATGAAAAATTAAGGCCAAATAAATAGCAGTTCGAATCGGCCACACTATGAACCTATAATAACTTATACAACTCCCCCTAGTTGGTGAGATCCCCCCTAGTCATCATGCATTTTCTTAGCCAATTAGCTTCCTCCTAGAACCACTGAAACTCAATCCTAGTGCACAACTAATTATGCAAACTAGATAATCCTTTCCCATAGCCCCCCTCTCTAGACTTACAATCCTTGATAAGAAGTAGAAGTAATGTTGGTTTACTCGCAAACACAAATGGGTTACTAACCCTTTTTCTTCCCTTTTTTCTTTTTTTCGAATGGGGTTACTAACCCACAATTTTTTTTGTTAAATAGGGTTACTAACCCTTTTTCTTTTCCCTCTTTTTTTTCTAACCATTTTCTTTCTTTCTTTTTTCGAATGAGGTTACTAACTCTCTGTATGGAAGAATATATACTTGTGTTGTCTGAGAATAAATCAACAATGGATACAAGGATTGAAAAAGAACTAGAGAGTGGCATGAACATGATATCATCCAGTTGCTATGAGTTTTGATTCTATTTGGGAGCAATTATGTGTATTGGTTCCATCTAGTTAAGAATGACCGAGGGTTCTAACAAATTGGAGGTGAGAGTGTAAAAGCACTAAGGTTGCATAATGTTTTCTATCATGGGTTGAGTAAGCAGGAATGTGTATGCCAAAATCATAATGTGATTGGAGGAAGTTGTTAATGTTGTCATGCTGCAAAAGGGATAACTTCAAAATTTCTATACATATTTAAACCAAAAGGTAGGCATGGTAGCTCAAATGAATTGGAGTTTGAGAAGATTGAACATACCATTGGCTCTCCCAAACTTAAATTCAACATTGTCCACAATGTTGATCTAAGTAAGGGAGAGAAATTCTCTAAGGGTTTGCGGTTGAGAGCTGGGACCGGCGGCAGTGACTCCCAACTTGTCAGCAATTGACTAGAGGAGACCTATGAGGTGCTTGTTATCCTTCCTCAACTTGATTTTGTGGCCTAGGATGGTTGAGAGTAGTGCATTCTGCTTCGCCATTTGGTAGGCGTATATGTCGGGGGGTAGCTGTAGTGGTGTTAGCTTCTGTTGGGGTGGGGGCCGCTGAAGGCTCAACTGTTTCCTTGATGGTGGAGGTAGCATGAGCAGCAGCTTCTCGTGGGATGAGGGTAGTTTGATGTTCATCTGGACTGGGGGTAGCTTTTTCCTGAGTGGGCTTCTTCCTCCTGGTAGAGGTGGGGTTAGGCTTGGCTGGAGTAATCCTAATCTTCTTAGTCGGAGAGGTCGTGTCAGCTGGAGTGGGGTAGCTGGGGTTGTCTTCCTTCTTTTGCTGGTGGTGGGAGGTGCAGGGCTAGGTGAACATTTCTTACTCGTTCCTTTTGATAGCATTTTTAATTCAGAGACAACTGTTGCAGAGGCTGGTGAGGTGGGGTCAGCCACGTGTGTCTCTTCTAGCAACAAGTTTTGCTTCTTTGTCACTATTGTGCGGGCATGGTTAGCTAACTTGATGTCGTGATAAGGATCCCCAGGGTTGAGTAAGTAGTATACACCTTGGCGGCAAGTCATTATCTTCATGCATAGCAAGCTTTTCATGTCCAGTGTCTCCCTAGTTGAAATGTCTTTCAGGACTTTGATGTCAACGCCGCATGCTTTCGCAATAGATGTTACCAGTCCACCTATAACCATAGTCCCCTTGTCCTGGCGAGCCATCTTGTATGAGTTAGAAAGAAATATGCCCACTAGATCGATCTTTTGCTGCTGCAGAAAATCCCAAATGATGAATAGTTCAGTCTCTCTAACACTTGACTCGGTGTTGGTGCGGCTGAGAAGGGTGTTTGCCAGGACCCTATGAAAATATCAGATGATCGGGTTTCTAATACACGCGGATGTGACGCGCTTAATTTGTAGCTCATTTTGATCAGTTTTCATTTCCAGACTACTTTATAGTCATAGGTAGATGGCTTCGGGGCAGTCGTAGAAGGTAAACCCATTATCTTTCCAATCTGATCAAAAGTCCAATTGAAATCCTTATTGAATAGGCGGAATTGTACCTGACGATCATCCTCATAGATTTTTAGATTGTTGAAGAACTCGTTTCCTATAGCCTAACATGTATCCCACCCTTGAAGGAAAAAAATTAGATGCGTGCATCCCCGCGGTTAATTTCTTGAAGTCTTCATAAAATCCAAGCTTCTTCATAGCGTTCATGTCTAGAAATTTCGTTGGGTGGAAGACTCGATTGCTCAAAATGCGGTGACGATGTTTGTGCTTCGAGTCTTTGAAGACGAGTTGTACTGGGCGATGAAGAATCTTGCTGGTGGATTGTTCCTTTAGGGTAGGAGCGGCCTCTCGTGGAGACTCAAGGTAGCTGATCTGTCAATAGACCCCTTAGATGATAATTCAGCAGAGACGGCTCTTTCAGACATGTAGTTGGTATTGCAATTTGTGGGGGTGGTTCAAATGCTGCTGAAATAGGTGGAGGGTACTTATACATGGTGATGCTAGAATTGAGGCCAGGGAGTCGGGTAGAGGTTTAGTGGTGTCTAGTGACCGAGGTGGTGTTTTGTAGACATCAGATGGCTGGTCAGGGCTTTGTGGTGGAGAAGGTATGGTCGGAGTTGACGGGGTGATGCATGCATTTTACAACATATTTTAGGAGTTGCATTAGACATTATTCAGAGCCATTTTCCTATAGCATGCATCTATTTCGATCTTTATTTGTTTATATTTGTTCAAGTCTAGAATCTACTCTTGTTTGGTGTATTTTGTAGGAAATCACATGGAAAGGTGGAAGAAGAATCGAAATGAAAAAAATATTACAAATGGACGCGCTCCGTTGGAAGAAATCAATATTTTGCACCCATCACGGGTCGTGACATCATGTTACGGGCCGTGATGCATCAAGAAGCAACAAAGTGAATTGGTGCCGAAAGCAAGAGCAATTCTAACTCCTGTTACGGGCCGTGACCATTTATCACGGGTCGTTATGAAGGCTATCACGACCGCGACGCACATTCACGATTACATGCCGAAGCTCCGCAGTTACAACCCCAGCCATCACGGGCCGTTACACCTTGTTACGGGCCGTGAAGACATATTACGGAGCGCAACTTAGATATCACGACATCGACATAAGGCTGTCCAGAATCGTTACGGACCGTGACCGCTGGTTACGGGTCATAAGTTGCAAAAATTCGAGAAGCAGAGCTGCCCAGAGCCCGAGTTACGGGCCGTGATGAACCATCACGGGCCGTGACGACCTGAGGATTATTGAAGCTACTTTCACTTACGGGCCGTGACATCCTGTCACGGGCCGTGATGATTGTTACGCAGAT
>LTAE01008636.1:0-14712 GCA_001647135.1 Pontederia paniculata | reverse complement strand
CGTACTTCACCTACAGTCGACCAATCTTTTGTCTGCCATCTGCCTTGGTCGTCCGCTGCTTCTACACTTAGAGCCTTTGGACGTCCACTCCAGCATTGACAATATTCTGGCCGTTCATTGTCTCCACCCTGAGCCCTTTGGACGTCCATTGCCTTCATCCTTAGATCTTTGGTCGTCCGCTCTTCAACTTCGGATGACCTCTCCTTTGCTTAGCCAAGACCCTTCTTCGATTAAGTCTTCACTGGGCGTCCACTTCTCCTTGGAACGCCCGTTCTCCATCCTTTGGTTATAAGGATGATACCTTCAGTCGCCCACTACTCATCATCGGGCGGCCTCTCCTGTTAAGCCCTTCTCTTTGGTCGTCCTCTTTATATCGTTGGTCGACCGTTTAGCCTTTGACTCCTCTTCACATGCATTCTCCTTCAATGTTGGTCGACCACTTCATATGCTTAGGACGACCTTTCATATTCTGAATCTGATTATCGTATTTCAGAAAATAGCTCAACAAGTTCATTAGTTCAAACTAAGTTCCCTTACAAATTTTTTATCATCAAAATATTCTCAGGATCCTAGATTCAACATGTATGCCTTCTGAAATGCAGTAGCTCTCATATTCCCGTGAGGTATACTCTCATCTTCTGTTTGTCATCTTCCTAACATTTTCTCAACTAGTGTCTTGTACATCTTGAAAGTCTTGAAAGCTTCTGACTTTCTCTCTAAGAGATATACATAGTAATATCTAGAGTAGTCATCAATGATTGTAATAAAGTACCTTTTTTACCCTTATAAGTAGGAACACTCAAGGTCCAGAGATATTAAGTGAACTAGTTCCAACAACTCAATTGATCTTGTCCCCACTGAAAATGAGGTTCTTGTCATTTTCCTGGGCAAACAATCCTCACACGACATTGTCCTTGTGCCAAAAATGTCAGACACTAAATTCATTTTATTTATTTATTCCATTTTCGAATTTTCTGAATGTCCTAGTCTCTTATGTCACAGATCATAATCATATATATAGTACAAAGAGTACTAGGAAGTCTTTTATTCTATCAGACTTCACTATATTCAGGCAAAATAGGTCATGACCGATCATATACTTTTCGATTGCATACACCTTGTTGTTCTTGCCTAATGGCGATTCGGCCACTATAGAATCTAACTTCAAAGTATTTCTGCAAAAGAACAGGAACAAAAATCAAATTGTGTCTTATCTCTAACACGTACAACACATTCTTGAGTATCATAAAGCTATATTCTAAGGCTCTATTTGGCAAGTCATAAAATTAGCTTAAGATAGAGCGTCTAATGTTTTGACTTAGTCAAAATACTTGTTGACGTGTTTGGCGAATGTAAAGAAGAGCAACGACAAGCGATTGGCTAGTAGCGTATTGAGACGCTTGGTCATCCAACGTCTAGAGGTTTATAATTAGCGCACAATTTTTTTTGCCGAATGTACAGTTCTTTACTATTATAAGATTTTGTTTTTATTTGTTAAGAAAAAAATAGGTTTTCACCGGCTTCTTTTCTCTTCTTGTCGGGGGAGCAAATTTTGATGTGGTTTCATTCTCTTCTCGGCGACGGAGCAATTTTTTCATGTTTTTGCATGGATCTAACTTTTTTTATCTTCATGTGGCATGATTCTCTCTTATATAAGTGTTTTTTTTTCTTTTGTCTTCTATTGCATGTTGACACCTATCTCCATTATCTTTCTTTTTCTTTTGTCTTTTATTGCATGTGGACACCTATCTCCATTTTCAAACATTTTGGCATAGGTAAATATACTATTTTTTTATTTATTCAGATACTACCATTCATTAATATACTATTTTAATATAGAACAATGTTAAATTTAGATTACAAATGTATAAAATATTATTGTTTATGCATTTGTGATAATAGGATTATTTCATTTTATATGAATAAATATACTATTTTTCAATATGATTACTTTGGTATGTTTTAAATGATTCTTTTAATAACTCAAATGCTCGAGAATTAATATTTTCTATTTTTATATAGATATATGTATTAATTTTCATAATCATGCATATAAAAACTTATAATATTAATAGATAAAAATATAGTTTGCTCATCTTCTATGTTAGTTGCTGCATGCATATGGTTTATTAGGCCACAATACTTTTTATAATTTGATCAATAAATATTTATAGTTTTTTTTTTCTTTGGTTTGTTAGTTAATTTTTTTTGCTTGTGTTATATTAGATGGAAACAAATAATAAAAAAGAAGCATTTTCTTGGAGTATCGGAGATACACTTTTTTTGTGATATTTGTCTTCAATATATATCACAAAATGGATGTGGACAAGCTTTCAAATGGCGTGTCATTCAAGAGAAGTTTGAAACTGCGAACAAACATATATGTTGATTTCAAAGTTGCAAGAATAAATATGATGCAATGCGGCAAGACTGGCTGCTTTGAAAAAAATTGAAAGGAAGTGAAATTGACTTAGGATGGAATCTGAATACTGGAACACTTGATTGTTCAAACAAGTGGTGGCAAAGGAAAATTAAGGTTAGTTTATTTTGTAATTCATATGTACACTTTTAAATTCTAATAATTCTATAAATCTTAACAAGAATGTTTACTTTCTATAGGAAAATAAGGATGTTAAGAAGTTTGGTGGAAAAGGTGCGGATCCGATTTTGGAAGATAAATGGGAACAACTATTTGGAGATGTTGTGGCTAATGGATATGATGTTTATGCGCCTTTAATGGATCCTCCTCCACTTAATTCCCAAGAAATTGTTAATATTGATGAACAAGCAAATTCTGAAAAGCAATATCAAGAAAGAGAAGAAGGAGAAGAAGTAGTAATTGGTGGTGGAGAAAGTCAATACACTCACCTGATAGTCTTAGAAGTGATGAACTAAACAATGATAATTTTTTTATAGACTTTGTGCATGAGGTACAAAATGAAAGAAATGACACCCAAGCACATAAAGAATATGGAAGAAATAATGAAAAAGAAAGTAATCATAAACAGATGAAGCATAAGAGAAGACAATTAGCTGGAGGAGCATTATTGAATAAACATATTGGTAAATTAGTAGCTTCTGTAGAGAACATTGGTAATAAAATTACAAGGTCTACTATTGTCTATGCAATGCAAGTTATAAAGCGCATGAA
Source organism: Pontederia paniculata (assembly GCA_001647135.1). Taxonomy (NCBI): domain Eukaryota; kingdom Viridiplantae; phylum Streptophyta; class Magnoliopsida; order Commelinales; family Pontederiaceae; genus Pontederia; species Pontederia paniculata. The sequence continues at coordinate 11,561 of LTAE01008636.1, read as the reverse complement.
ACTCATGGAAGGCTTTGAAAAGTGTGGCGAAATTTGGCGCTATGCGGGTTATTTAGTTGCAAATGATAACATGAGAGATATTTTCTTAAGCATGGAAGATGATGAATGCANAACTCATGGAAGGCTTTGAAAAGTGTGGCGAAATTTGGCGCTATGCGGGTTATTTAGTTGCAAATGATAACATGAGAGATATTTTCTTAAGCATGGAAGATGATGAATGCAAATTATCTTGGATAATGCAAATGATAACATGAGAGATATTTTCTTAAGCATGGAAGATGATGAATGCATATTATCTTGGATAAAATTTATGTTTAAAAAAGACAAATGAATTTTTCTTTTATAAGAATTTCAAATTTTGGTATAACAATATTTAGTTTTGTTAAATTATGACATTTGAATTTATAATGTTTATGAGTAATATTTTTTATGATTTAAAGTTGTATCTTCTTTTGTTATTTGTCTTATAATTTATTTATTTATTTTTCTTTTTAAAAAATATGAGTTATTAATTGATGATTAGCATATTCATCATGGATAATGATGATATGTTGCGTGACTTTTGGATATTAGTTCAATGCTCAACTATCGCAGCTGCAATAGTTACATACTACTACAAATACATTCATAAAGAACCATGTATGACTCCAGTTCAGACAGGAGAGATGTGAGTGAAAGAAGTGTTAAATGGTCATCATATTCGATGTGTTAATGCTTTTAGAATGGAGTCAAGTGTTTTCTATAAATTATATGGAGAATTATCTTTGGAATATGGATTGAAATCAAGTAACAAAATGGCTGTTATTGAAAAAGTGGGTATATTTTTATATACTCTAGTCTTTCTAGTAGAAATGTTGATGAGCGATTTCAACATTCAGGAGAAACTATTAGTAGAGCATTTTCACGAAGTACTTAGTGCAATATGCAACAAAGAAAAAAAGTCTAGCACGCGATATTATAAAGCCAAGAGACCCACAATTTAAAAATATACCATCTCACATTGCTTATGATGAAAGATAAATGCCATATTTCAAGGTAAGTCTTAAATTACTCTTCTTTGTGTCATTATTTTTTATTATTTAACTATATAATAACATTAGGATTGTATTGGATATATTGATGACACACATGTAGTAGCTTGTATTCTTGAGTCAGATCAAATACGATATATAGGACGAGAGGGTATCCCAACTTTTAATGTCATGACTATATGTGACTTTGACATGTGTTTTACATTTGTGTCTGGTGGATGGGAAGGATCAACACATGATACACACGTCTTTCTTCATGCAATTAACACTCCATCTATGAATTTTTCGAAGCCACCAGAAGGTAACAATTCGTTTTTTATGATGACATTATGAATTACTATATATGTAAGCAATTTTCACTATTTTTAATCTTTCAGGTAAATATTATTTAGTTGATAAAGGATACCCAAATAAGAAAGTGTACTTGGTGCCATATCCTAAAATACAATATCACCAATCACAATTTCAACAAGAACCACCCAAAACTGCTCAAGAGACTTTCAACCGTATGCATTCATCTCTTAGAAATTGTAATCGAAATATCATTAGGAATTTTGAAAAAGAGGTGAAAAATGCTTCTGCAAATGCCACAATATAGTGTTGAATCACAGATAAAAATTATAGTAGCTACGTTTGCATTGCACAATTATATTTGGATCAATTCACCAGATGATCCAATTTTTACTATAGCAATCAACATCCAGAGTATATCTTTTTTGATGATCTTCCCGATATTCAAGGCGGCAATTCAAATAATGAAACACACCTACAAGATCAAGAGAAATGAGTGATTTCATAATAATATTGCTAATTTATTATGGAATGTAAGATGATAACACATAATTTGTTATTCTCGAGAGATAATTTCTTTTATGCAATGTTGTTTTGTTAGTTTTTAAGTTCGTAGTTTAAAAATATTTGTGCTAATGAATATATTTAAATTTTCTTTGCCAATAATACTTCTATATTATTATTATTATTTATTTCGGGAGATGACTTCTTATGCAATGTTGTTTTGTTAATTTTTAAATTCCTAGTTTAAAAATATTCATGCTAATAAATAAATTTAAAATTTCTATACTTATAATACTTATATATTATTATTATTATTATTATTATTATTATTATTATTATTATTATTATTATTATTATTATTATTATTATTATTATTATTATTATTATTATTATTATTATTATTATACATTTTGAATGTTAAAATAGTTAATTACTTAATTAATTATAAATTGAATTTTAATGCATATAATAATGTAAATAATTTGAAAGCACTCATATGTCCATTTGAGTCATTTAACATCCATAAGCTAATTCAAACAATTTATTTTTCAACACATTTATTGGTAGACCGCTAGTCGCTAATCGTTAAACGTTTATCACTATTCATCATTTGAATCACTATCCTCTAATCATACCGCCACTAACTAGTTAAACCGCTAATCATGCCAAACAGGACCTAAGTCTAGCTTATACTCAACAATTCCCTCCACATCGAGGTAAGTGTTGTTGCCCATGTAGATTCTCTGATCCTCCTTTGTCAGCTCTTTGAAGTCAATCAGGCCCTTCTTGGTCTTGGCAATGTGGCATGTGGCTCTTGAGTCGATCCACCACCCTTTAATGTCCATCGTCATTGCGTTGCATTCCACCACTATGGCAAAGGAGAACTTGCTCGTGTTTGTGCCTTACTTTGGTCTTTTGCCTCCTTGTCCGTCGGACAGGCCATTGTAGTCATCTCGTCCAGACTTGTTTGGATATTTTTCTTGAAAGTGGCCATATTTTCCACAACTAAAGCATGCCCCTCTTGACAACCTGCACCATGTCCCCACTTTGGATTTGAACTACATCTTCTTAGCGCTGAAGGCTGGCTGACTTGCTTGTGATGGTGCACAACATGGATCTTTTCCTCCTCCCCTTCAGCAGCATCCTTCACTTCGAAGACATGAATCTTCTTCTTCCCTTTGGCCATGTCTTGCTCAATGGTCAAAATGGAGGGCAGCTCAATAATCCTATTTGTGGACTCATTCACTCGCACAATTGTGGTTGTCACTTCGAAGGCAGATGGAGACTGTTCAGCACTAAGGTGATCTGTAGTGGCTCTAGCAGTGCGCACTCTATGGTTTCTAGATCATTTTCCTTTACAATCATCTTATTTACATGGTTGAGCATATTTTCGTCCGGCTTCATTTTACAAGTAGTGTATCTATGGAACAACAATTGAACATTCGATGTCCCTTTTAAACACATATTTTTCGTTAAGAGCTTCACAAAGCTCATAAGCATTTTCATGGGTTTCAAAGACCTTAATCAGATTGTCCTCCATATACATAAGTATGAAAGTCCTCATTTTTTTATCACCAGGCTTCTTGTGCTCCAGCGCTGCTACGTGAGCTGTCTTCTGTTCATCAAAAGCTCCTTCTGAAAGTATTGGTGGAGCAGCATCAATATAACTTTGTAGACAGTCATGAACTAGACTATCCCGAATTCTACGACTCCAAGTGTCGTAGTTGGTGTCGTTAAAACGATTCAATTGGCTAGTTCTGCGATCATAAACTTAGACATTTTTTATAAAAATAAATATGACTTGTAGTCAGAAAAGAAATTTCAAATATTAATCACAAGAAAATGTATACCTAAATAGCTTGATCCAACCTCCGAAAAGCTTACTCCGAGCACCATTTTTTTGTAAACATTTTCCGCTGATTTATTTCCATTTTTTGCACTCTGAATATTTAGCATTACTATATTTGGATTTTAGGATTTTGAACTAATTTAAGGAGTTTTTTAACTGATTTCCATTATTTGTGCGATTTGAACATTTAAAATTTTAAATCTTTTTCGTTTTTTTTTTGTTGCAGCCAAGGAACTGGGGTAACTTCCATAACTGACACCCAGATTTTTCGAAGCTAACCCCTCACCTGGCCGAGATTTTGGGGATTACACAGTTTTTGAATTTTTTTTTCACCTCCAAATTTTGAAGAATCAATTAAGAGGCTTGAAGACAACATGGAGGAGGATAAAAGGAGAAAGAGACGCGCATGAAAGGGAAGGGAGGACGAACGCCGGAGTTTTATCATTTTGTACTTAGTTTATTTCCCAGCGAACTATGTTGGCAAAACACTTTTCTTATTTTGTAATTGTTGACCCTAGGATTTCCGGCTAGACTCTTATCGTCGAAATCCTGGGGAACCTCTGTTCTATCCATTATGCTCTAAATTGTTTTGAGTTTCATCTTTTATATCGCCTACTTGATCTCGTGTGTTGAATCACATGTAATGTTTTGTATGTTTTATTGTTAATTCATTTGGTTCTTCCCAAGTGTGCACTGTCTGCAAGGACCTTATAATGTATCCACCTTCACACAATGAGCCGAGAGGCTAGTGATGAAGTTTGGGGGAACCTTAGTTCATATTATGCCTTCTGAGTTAGGGGATAGGTGAGAGTTTGTCCCCACCTTTGGAGCTTGACCCGGAGCGAGCAACAACAATCTTGAATTGATTTATAGATTTAGATAGGGAGGGAAACTGAGTTGTCTTGACCTCGAGAGAGGCTTGATAGGTAACTTAGGGACAATTCTCTTAGTCGGCCCCGTGAGCATACGCCACGAGAGTGGGAGCTTGCTGATCAAGTTACCGCTGCGAGAGTAGGGTGATGCTCTGACCTGAGAAAGCTCTCTAGCTAATTTAGGTCCCCCTTGGAAAAAAGGTCAATACACGTTGAGAGGCAGTACCCCTCTGGCACTTGGGTGTCAAGATTAATTCTTTTATCGCGATTTAAGATGGTGAGCTCTCCTCCTAGAGAGAGGGTGTGACTATGGTCAGATTATATTTGGTCGAGCCTTGAGCCTTAACCGCGAAAGCAGGAAGGTGAAAGATAGAGCAACCACCGCGAGAGCGGGGTTGCCTTGACTCGTGGTGTAAGGGCCTAGGCGACTTCATATATATTCACTCCAAAGACTAGATGGACTAGATTCAAAGGTGAACCCAAGGTTCTAGTATCCTCTCATCATTGGAATTATCTTCCTCTCATCATTGGAATTATCTTTCTTTTAAATTCTGCATTTCCTATTTTCAAAAAACCAAAAACTTATTTCTGTTCTCAATTGATTACCCCTCACCTATTCCAGTTGGGCTTGGACCTCTAGTGTCAAGCCCCAACCGCGATAGCTTGTCTGAGGAAAAGTGGAAATAGAGGTGTGAAAACGAAGTTTCCATGTGGATCGATACCTAAAGTACTCGACGATTGCCGTATACTTACGATGATAGGAGTGTGCTAGGTTTATAAATATTAAAATTTAAAGTGAAGACAATCATTTACAGAAGCTTGACCCTAACTTTACGCCATAACTTGTGATCGTTCTTTATCTTACCCCCACACTTCACATCAAATACCTTCCCAAAAAAATAATTTTGTCCAAATATAAATTTAATAGAAAATACAATAACTTTAGTTTCCAAAATGAAATTTATTTTGTTCGAAAATCAATTTAATGAAAGTACACTAAATTTATTTTCCAAGAAATGATTTTGTTGAAAATAAATTTTAATGGAAAATATACTAATTTATTTTCTAAAATCAAACTGAAACAAATATTTAACAGAAATTTACTAAATTTACTTTTTAAAACTATTTTTTCCAAAAATAAATTTAACAAATAAGATACTAAATTCGTCTGAAAATAAATTTAACAGAAAATATACAAAATTTATTATTTTTTCCGAAAACAAATATAAAATATTCAAAAGTTTATTTTCAAAATTAATTCTGGCCGAAAACAAATTTAATTAAAAATATACTAATTTATTTTCTAAGAAATAATTCTGTCTGAAAATAAATTTAACATAAAACATACAAAATGTATTAATTTTGTGCAAATGTTGTTCCATCTAAACTTGTTAAAATCAAAATCTTATTCAAAATTATAAAAGAGTTATAAAATTGACATTCATATTATGAAGTTTTGTAAAATAAACTTATAAGGATCATAACTCTTATAAACTAATAGGATCATGAGAAGATTATAAGATAAATCGTCATTATTTTCATCAATTTAAAAATTAAAATAGAATTACATGATTTTCTAAAACTAATATATTAAAAAAGAGATATATTTTTTAGTATTTATAAGTGTTTATTCTTAAATTAAATTTTAATATTTAAATACTTGTGTATTGTATATTTTATAAATAATTCTATTGTAAATCTTTTTTTTCAAAAAAATACATTTTTTCGATGATGAAAAGGCCAAAGCCCGAGTTACAATGAAAGCAAAAAATTAGAAAGTAAAAGAAAATGACGAAGATGGCTCAACAGGCGCACATGGTGCATAAGCACCCACTATATATCCAAATATAACTATGCACATTGCTAATTCGTGGTTGAAGAATGATGAGAACTTTCAGATGTTCTTTGCGAATAAATTCTTTAATTGTTGAATAAAGGCTTTTTTCTGCGCCCCTCTAGTTCCAACAGAGTATTTTTGGTAACATAAAATCGGAAAGGAGTGAAAAATGTGATATTGCTATTGTAACACTTCAAAGGGGGCTGCCCTTTTGCAGTTGTAATTTCCATTGGCGATGAAACTTGCTCACTTTCATTTATGTTTTCTTCATCCATGTGCCCATGTCACGGGGCATTTCTGTGTCCGTTCAAACATCGACGCAATGCACACTGCAGCGTCACCGCACGACCAAGACAAGCGTCAACGCCAAAGCTCCACATGGCGCCCTCACACGGCGCCCCATTTTCATGGGTCATGCCCACTTTTGTCAAGGTACATCAAATGAATGCTCTCAAGTTTTTTTTTTTTTTGCTTTCTTAGGATTTTCCTGTATTTTAGCCCCATTTCGTGGGATTTCGTCAATGTTTCATAGTAGCCTAGAATAAGCATGCTACAATATAATTGCATCTCCCGGGATGATCCTCCATGTTACTCTTCGCCATCCTATTCCCTGACCTACTGTATATTGTAAGGAAGCATGCTAACCCTACACCATGATGTAGTCTTTTACCTTGTTTAATGAAAAACAATCATTTCCCAAGGAATCATTGATGTTTTTTGTGTGTATGCCTCTATAGCGGTATTGATACTCCGCATTGTGAACAAACGCTCCAAGACAGCCTCCGTGTAGATGCCCATGTAGATGGGACCTCTGCCTTGGAGCAAGCCAAGCATTTCCCTTCGTGTCCCTTAGGAACGTCGTCGCTCAAGTGCCCATCTTGATGCCCCGCACGTCACCGCCTCATTGGTGCCCCTTGGCTCATTGGATCGTTGCTACTCAAGTGCTCGTTTTGACGCTCCACGCAAGACGTCTGCACGTCATTTCCCCGTTGATGCCTTGTGACCCATCGGAATGCTAACACTCGAGTGCTCGCTCAAGCGTCGACTCACAAGCTTTGTATCCTATCAAAGAAGTGCCTGCTCGAGTGTTTGCCAAGAGCCACTCAAGTGTTGCTGCACAAGCGCTGTCAAGCGACCTTCTTGACGCTCCGTGCAAGACCTTCCGCATGACTCCACTCTGCGGCCTCGTCGTGCCCCAAGACTTCCACTGCCCACATACTCAAGTTCGCTCATTCAGGCTTGTCTAGACGCCTCGTTCGCCTAGACGCCGCTCTTGGACGTGTCCGCAAAAATGCTTCGTGACACTCGTAGGTATCCATTTTTTGGCTATCTATTTTTGCATTAGATGTTGGGTGGCAGCTTGTTTCTACTTTATTTGGCACGTGCATGTTGGGTGGTGTGGCACGTGCAGGCCTTCCATCTCAATATAATTTTCTAGCCCTGTTTCAGTTGGACGGTTGTGAGTAGACGCCTCGAGGAGGGATTTTTTCAAGGTAGTTGATACATTTCGTGTCCCATGCAAAGTACCCAAGGTATGTGTTGTGGACATGAAACCACTGGATAAAGCTGCATGTTGTATGTTGCCCCTGGTATGGGTTCCCATGCTCCAACGGTACAACCTGTATACTCTCTTTGCTTTTTTTATTACACTGGTCCAACAGTTGGTTGCACTGTTCCCTAGGAAGGATTTTCGAAGCTTCCTCTGTTCCTTTTCCTCCATAGTATGGGCATTGTGATTGATGGTTTAAGGTTGGTGGGATGTGCCTCTGTAGTTTTTGTCGTGCCTTGGCTGCCGTTTGCTTGTGCTGGCTTTTGACTTCATGTCAATCGTTGCTTACGTTGTACCAGTACCCAAGGCTTGTACGATTACTCCTCTATAAGACCCTTTCGAGGGCGGAGTTGGTGAGGGGGTTGTCTGATTCTTCTTCTCCGACACTGATAGTTTCAAGCTGATCTGCCTTCAACTCAGGGTAGCTTTCCACGGGCCACCCGTAAGCGCCCATTCCATGTCTTCCCCTGCCTTAAATTTGACTAGATAGAAATTGTTGGGGAGGTCGACACTGCAATGTCTATTTTCCGATGCCAAAGTTTGGAGCGACCGAGGAGCTTGATGTTGAGGGCAGACCTCCATTCTCTCGCGAAATTTTTGACCACAAAATCCTCTACAGTGACTTTAAGGCACCACCGATCTGTTGTATCTATTACGACGTCCAACTGACTGGAGTCGTCATCTTCCTCAAGTTGTTCAGTTCTTGGATGATTTCCCTTTGGCCAAATTTGAAGGTTTGCCCATCCGAGCAGTGAGCGCTCATTCTAAGGACATCAACGAAGGCTCTCTGACTATTCCATGGGTCACCAGAGGTATCCTTGCCTCGTGCTCGCTTGGAGAGGGGAGGGGGCGGTTGAACAAGATCCTACAAGGGAGGTGGATCTTCCTCAGGTTGAAGAGACGGGGGTGGGACGAGAGCAGAGGATGCTAGCATCTTTGATAGTTAAGCAACTCCTATCATATTATTCCAAAAAAACACTAAGGTTGCATTTGGATGTGGATCCAGGTCAGAAGTGGCTCTAGTCCACTCTAATTTTCTCCGGTTCTTTAAACGATGTGACATTTTGGAGAAATTAGACACGAAACCCAGAGTTGGAACTCTATGTCACGTGATTAAATAAACTCGGAGCTGGAGCCGGTTCCTTTTGCAAGTTGCATCTTTTTTTTAGATATAGATATTTTTACTTTTTTTTCTTTACTCAGCTTTTAAACCATAATTTTATACTAACTTAATAATATAATTACAAAAGTATTAATTTTCATTATATTTTTTAACTAGTATTTTTTAATAATCTTTATGATAATATTTTATTAATTGAAATGTGAGATTAAAATAAGTTTTATAAATAATTTAATTATATTATTTACGAGAGTAATTTTAATTATTTAAATTTATTTTATAAGACAATAATTTACTTTAAAATTTATTTAAAAGTATAATAATTAATTATCTAAACAAAATATATTTTATGAAAACATTATTATTGAAATATTAGTTTGTGAGATTAATTTATATTAATTATTATTTAATAATTTTAATTGATATATTTTATAAAAATATTTCTATGAAATATTAATTCGTAAAATTAATTTTATATTACTTATTATAATTTTTAAACTCAACGAAATTTTATCTTTATTAAAAAATATTATAAATATATATATATATATATATATATATATATATATATTCGATTCTAATTTTCATTCAAACACTCCTATAACCTATTATAACTATTATTTTTTATTTATTTAAATATAATTAGAATTAATTTATCAAATCAACATATTCATTAAAACTCGAGAACTTTTTAATTCGTTATTTTTTATAGTGTGTTTGGATTGAAGGCAATGGAGGGGAGGTTAAAATTTAATCTTGTTTGGATAATAAATTTTTAGGAGGAAAAATTAAAAATTATCATTTTTTTCCTCCTAACTAACTAAAAATTATTACTTTCAAATTGATGTTGAATGAAAGTTAAAAAAAATTACTCTTCATTCTCTTCCCTTTTGTTACCTTTCCCTCCTTCCCTTCTCCTTTTCTATCCAAACATACCCTTAGGAGGCGTTTGGTATGAGGTAATCCAGATAGATTACCGGTTATTTAATTTAAAATTTTCATGGCCTACTATATTACCACGTTTTGCTACAACAGATTACCGATATTTTTTACTTCTCTGGTAATCTAAATTACCACCTCAATGGTAATGAAGATAACACCCATAGGAGGTGTTTTTCCAGATTACCAGCAAGATGACATGCATTTTGACAAAATTATTCCTTCAACTAGACTTTAAAAATATTTACATTTTATTACGAAATAATAGTATTCAACATTATCTTCTAAAATTTTAATTATTTTATGATTGATAATATAAACTCATATTTTGACATAACTCACTTTTTTTTATTTTTTTATTTTGTTTATATTTATTTTAGTTCAATAATTTTGAAGGGTATTTTAGTATTTTTTATTTTTATAATTTAAATTATAATTTGTGTTATTGCTACTTATCAAACGCTATAATATAATATTATCGGTAATTTATAAAGTGGTAATTTATTTTAGTGGTGATCTAAATTACCGGTTAATAAAAAATGGGAATGCGCCAAACGGCCCCTTAGGGTTTGTTTGGAAGAGAGGTTTTGATGGGATATGGTAGGGAGTTATAAGTTTAGAGGGGTTTAAGAAAACTAACATATGTTTGGATACATTTTTATAAAAAGATGGAGAGAAAGTTAGGGGGGTTTTAATACACCATCAAATTATGGTTTTGGATGGCTTTAAATTTTTTGTTACAATTATGCCCTTTATTATTTAATAATTGTTAATTTTATTTTTCATACATTAGAAGCATTTTAATTTTTTAACATTTGGAAAATATATATTAGAAATAAATGATTTTATTAATAAATAATATATTTTTTATTTTAAGATATATTTTTTCTTTTACTTTTCTCTCTCTTTTATGATTTTTATTATGTATTCAACATTCATCTCTTTCTCTTTCCTTAATTCTCCTCATTTTCTCTCTCCACGCTACACTTTCTCTTTCTTCCATTCAATTTCCCCTAAACTCTCCTCTCATTATTTCTCTCTCCTAAATTTTCTCTCCTCTACTTAATTTCATATCTTTCTCTCTTCTAATTTTTTTCTCATTTTCTTTCTCTCACCTAACTCTTCTCTCATATTATTCTCTTTCCTCACTTTCTCACTCCTCTACTTAATTTCATATCTTTTTGTCTCCTAATTTTTTTCTCCTTTTCTTTCTCTCACCTTAACTCTCCTTGCTTTCTCTCTCCTAATTTGTTTTTTACTTTTCTTTCTCGCCTAAACTCGGATTTGAAGTGCATGGAGTCACTCAACTTTGGTAAAATCATTATATAAGTCACCCAACTTCAGTCTTCAACGTTTAAGTCATTCAACTTAGAATATATCAATATTTAAGTCACTATTTTATTAAAAATTTAAATGGTGCCACATCTTCAATGACATATCATCTAATTTAAAAATAGGTCACCAAAATATTATTTTATTTTTTGAAAAAAAATATTAGATAGTCCTTTTATATTTCTCACAAATTGGCAGCATAGATGCGGTCAGTTTTTTTACAACCTTTGGATCCTA
>LTAE01008635.1:0-13799 GCA_001647135.1 Pontederia paniculata | reverse complement strand
CACCCCCCCCCCCCCCCCCCCCTCTTGGTGCCATCCAGATCCTAGATAGGATTAAATATGAAAATGCACAATAGTTTAGCAAAAATTTGCCACAAGTGTCTCTACGAACTTGATAACTAAATTAGAACATCTTCTATATATAGCAATACACATATTCATCAATGCATAGTGATAGACAATACTAAAGAGTGGGCGATAGACGAGTTTCTCTTTGATAAGTGGCCAAAAGTAGTGTCTCAATCCCTCAATTTTGCCACATCCGCGAATAGTTCCAATTGTGTTGAGACATTTTTCCTCCATTTCAATATTTTCATAGTTTCCATCCATAATTTCCATAAATATTGTAATGAGGTTTGTTTGGTAACTTTTAATGCAAATTTGGCTCTTTTATTGAAGAAAAAGTTAAAGATTAAAAAAAAGAGAAATTAGACTAACAAATTCCAAATCAAAGGCCAAGTAGATCAAGGTGATTAGATAGGATTCAAATGCCAAAATAAAAAGGAAAAAAATCCTCCAAACAAAGAAAATTAGACAAAGGGAGGTGATAACAAATCAAGAAATACCCTCACCAAATTCGACAACAATCTCCTCCGACCAAGAAAGATACATGGCAACCACCTCATAAAGAAGAAGTTAAAATACCTCAAGTATAGGAGGAAAATGTTTGACAACCAAATTGGAGCCCAAGAAATTTGAGATAAAATATAAGTAACTTATTTCATAAAGAAACGATCTAAGAAGGTTTGCAACCAAAGTTTGGTCATTTAGTTATGGGGCTTTATATGGAACATCACACTATCATATGGGTTTGCGCTCGAGGAGAGAAAATTTCCACCATTTTCATTGTTCTAGTTTCCGAGTAATTTCAACTTATCTTATTTCTTAATGTCACTATTTTCCTCCATGGAACTCAATGTCTAAACTTTTAGTTTCTAAGGTTGGTGACACATGCACATTACTCTTGTTTTCTTATTGTTCATTGTGTATCAATCCTTTTGATTTTTTATTACATGTGTTATAGGTTTTGTCGGCTCTCATATATTATATTCCTTGAAAATGATTTACTAATCATCCTACCTGCTCACAGAGAGAAATATTACAAACAAGTGTAACTTGAGAAAGCACATCTAAAGTTGAGGTCGAGAGGTTAATTTGTCTCAAACAAAAATTGATTGCTTGTATACAAATGATGCGATAAGCATAGAAATTTCTTAAGCAGTTTTGTTTCTAATGTAAAGGATTTTTCTAAGAGAACTTTTGATATCTTCTTAGGCTAATACAATAAGGGTTGATTAGATATTTCCTTTATAATTTTGAAAGAATTACATTTAACTTGATTGACACAGCAAAAGCTTGTCGACAAAATTTATCTTCGGTTGTATCTCATTCGTTTAGTTTTCAGTCACTACTCTCCTTCCAATATAGTTTGAGAGAGCATACATGTTGTCATGGGTTGAGAAGTCGATCATGACTAGGGAGAAATTATTGGCTGAGATGGCTGGATCAATCAAAAGTGAAGAGACCCCAAATTTGTTTATGGATGAATAGATGATCCCTTATGAGTATCTCCATGCATTCCTTTAAGACACCGCATCGAGAGCTAGTTGACTATTTTCTTGAGTTTTTTGGTTTCATCAGCAACTTGATCATTTTGATTTTCATTCATAATAAATCAAGTGGATCCCAAATGATAATTCATGAGAGATTCCTTATGCTATGAGTATTTTTCCCATTTAGTGTAATGACATGTAGTTGATTAACTCCTCAATCAATTTGTGTTTATCTTTTGCAGGACTTGAGCCCGACTAGCGAGAGCAAGCCAATATAAGACCTTAACTATTTGGTTCATGTATTTTAAACGATAACAAAAAGGTTGCCCAAGGCGAATCCTTATCATGGAATTCCATCACTATTATCTTATTTAAAATATTTTTTGTTTTATGTATTGCTTAGAATTAACAACAATAGCTCCTATGATATTTTCCTATTCTACATAGTCATTGCAGTAATTGCTACTATTTAATCTACTAGTCCTTATGACTCGACACCTAATATATTATAATTAAACCTATGCACTTTAAAAGTTTGTAGATTGGAAACTTATGATATCAAAATTTGTATTGTTCTCATGCATTATCACATCCTATGTCACACCTAGATCACAGACATTGACACATCAAATGTCTCGACCTTACCAACTGCATACTCGACATTAGTCACCACTGCATCATGCTAGTTTGTTGAATGAGATAGAGTATTCTCCTCAAAGTTGGTGGAGAATGTCACCACAAATTTGCAACAAATGTATCTACCATGCTTAACATTGGCGGAGCTAGGAATCATTTGTAATGGGTTCATAATTAAAAGACAACATTTTAAAAATTGATGACCTATATTAGAGTTATTCATTTAAAACTTCAAAGTCAATTTCCCTTTTTTACGAAAAAATGCTAAGATAAATTCAAAAATAAATGTATAGAAACCTTATTATTATTATTATTATTATTATTATTATTATTATTATTATTATTATTATTATTATTATTATTATTATTATTATTATTATTATTATTATTATTATTATTATTATTANAAGATAAATTCAAAAATAAATGTATAGAAACCTTATTATTATTATTATTATTATTATTATTATTATTATTATTATTATTATTATTATTATTATTATTATTATTATTATTATTATTATTATTATTATTATTATTATTATTACCAAATAAATATTTGTTTTTCCTAATATAATAAAGTTTTAAATATTTTTTTTCTAAAAAAAATGGTTATACCCGAAATTTCATATAATAGATAGTATTGATGAATTATGATAAGAGAAAACAAAAAAACAATTATATAATAAAAAAATAATAGAATAATAAATAAAAATTATAATTTTACTTGAGGAGCCAATAAAGGAAGGAGCTCGATCGGAAGGCCAAAAGATCAAAGAAATTAAAGAAATAGTGAGATAGATATTTTTTTCTATGGATTAAGAATAGGACACTAAAATATTTTGAGACTCTTGAGCATAGTTTGATGATTAAAATAAGTTAATAAACTAATAAATTTGATAAAATTAAATATTAATTGAATTTGAGAACATATTTTCATTATTTAAATTGAAAATCAATGAGCAGCATAATTAAAGTGCCAAGTTCTTTGAAGAAAAAGAAAATTAAAGCATCATAGTCAAAATTTTATATAATGAATTATGAATGAATTATAAAAGATAAAAAAAAAGAACAAATAATTGTGAAACATATAAATTAAACACACAAAAACTAATATATAAAATTGATAAATGTACCACAAAAGTCAAGAAAATATTTTTCTGAAAGAAGAAAAAAACAAGACAAGGGTAAATATCAAAGAAATTAAGAAAATAGTTGGATAAATATTTTTTTCGAACTATGGATTAATAGTATAAGATAGTAAAAAAGTTGGAACTTTCTTAGAGTGGCTTTATGATTAATAGAAGTTGATAAATTTGATTAAGCTATATATTAATTGGGCTTTAGAATGTATCTTCATTAATTAGATTGAAAGTTTGAAACATAATGAGCAATATAACTTGGAAAAAAAGGAGAAAAATTGAGGCACCACTGTGGCTCGAGCTCGTAGCGGTGGATTCACAAGGAAGACTGATTACTGACTCAACAACGTAATTATAGAAAAAATATATTTATATGCCTACGCACGTGAAGACACCATAGGCACGTGGATCCGTCATTGATTCTTAATCATCACATCCTTCATTAACATACACCTGGTGCAAGTTCCACTACAAAAGACTTAAAATAATTAAAATAATTTATTTATACATGAAAATAAAATTTTATAGCAATGGAGGCATCCACATAGTTATCCTATTAGATGTTCTTTCCCATAAGCTATCCAATACCAATATTAGGGTTTGAATATTTTTATATTCTATAATAGACATGTTTTGGAATATATATTTTTTTTGGAAATTTTTATTAATAGGCAACATGAAGATCATAAGAAAACATATGAGGAGATCAAATCATAAATTTTTTGAGCCTGTTTTGATTTGAAGCTTCAAATTAATTAATAGAAACAAGAATATGAATGACTAGTTTAATCATGTGCAAGATTATTAATTAAGTCACTAAAATCATATGTGAGAAATGATAAGGACATTGAGATGTAACTTGCATTATCAAAAAAGAAAAAGTTATGAGTATATGATTATTTGTAATATATAGTGACTAAAGTAAAGCACATTATTGATAACATGCTAGTGATACTTATGTGTTGGGCATTCAAAAACCTTGTGTAGTTTGTAAATCTCTTCCAAAGAGCTTCTCAACTGCAAATTAAGCCATATTTTAAATCAAAGAAAACATTCATGTTAATAGTTCCTTTAAAATTATGCTAGAAGAGTAACATGGATCTATATGTCCACATGCTAGTGACTAAAGTAACATATAGAAGAACATGAGTACAAGGTATTTTGCTTGAAGCATGATCGCGTGAAGGGATGCATTTTACTTACAACCATAAACAATTGGACTTGCAAAGTGACTCAACATAAATGTCCAATAGGAACACATCCTCAAATAGAAAGTTATTCAAACTAACATACAAGAGTTGGGCAACTATTCCATATAAAGACTGATTCCAAAACAAACATTTCCTCTCTCAAGAAAACATAATATTATGTATTCAACTTTAGGAAGTGCATATATACTTCATATGTTTTAGATAGGAATCATGTAGTTGATAAACTTATCATAGAGGAGCTTATTAAGTTTTTCAGCATAAACTTACAAAAAACTTATAGATAAAAGAAAACCAAACTCAAAGAATCTCCTAGAGATTCATGATTAATAGGAGAGATTCACGACTAAAACTTACAAAAAAATCTATTAACTCGTAGTTAAAATATTAGTCTCAAATTCAAAACAAAGAAATAGATAAAGACAAAACTTGGGAAGAAACTTAAGTAGAGGGGCTTGCTTTGCAAGGAACCACACAATGAAGAGGAAGAAATTTAAAGAACACACAAGGAATTGAAAAAACATGAAACAATGGCATAAAACATTTATCGAAAACAATGCTAGACATAGAAGTTGTGTGTGGCACAAAAGAGTTATTGAGCATATGCAAAATGTCATTATTCCATACATGCCATTGGGTACAATATCACAAAGGCTAGATGTTGTAGCAACGAAGGGCAACCAGTACCAAGAAGGATTAGGCTATCATTGGGAACCAATTGGCGGCTTCAAGGTAAAGGACAACCATCAAAATGTATTAGATCAAGTGATGGCATCACGGAGGTTGGCTGATGACAATAAGGAAAGTCAGGTAGTCAAGAATTATTACGAGTTCAGAATAAAAAATATTTAGGAGTTGCAAAGAAGACAACTAAATATAATAATTTTGAAAACTTTTAAGAACTATCATTATGTATATTTAAATATCTGAATTAGTATCATATCACTTTTACCTTTAAGAAAATAAAACAAAAATTTTTACGGGCTTAGGATATAGTGCTAGGGAGTGGGAAAAAATATTATGAAGATGACCCAAATATATGATTTAAAAAATATTAAATTTTTTATTCTATATATTTAAATATAGAAATTATTATCATATCAATTTATTCTTATTTCTAAGAAAAAAAAATCGATGGCATATATTAAGAGTTATCCACATTCTAGCGGCATCTATAAATAATAAAAATGTAACATCATATTATAAGCAAAAAGGGCCTAAAGAATAATAAAAAGATTATCCTTATCCACCATCATTTTTATTTTTTAAATGTTTACCATTTTCTTGCTTTTAGATATTAAGTTTTATGGTAAACCATACATCATGATTTAAAAATTAGTCAATTTTTTTATTAATTCATTTATTGATCATTATTTGAAAGGTGTCAAATTTAGTTAAATAGTTAACTTCAAAAAAGTTGAAAGAAATGTATAATTACATAATTATTGCAATCAACGGGGGTCATATTAGATATACACATATAACTTGTACTATTAGTCAGATTTCAAATTTATTACTATCTATATATACTTCCTATAAATGTAGATGCATATTATATAACATTAAATACTTAATATGTTTAGAACTATTGATAACTCATCTAATTTTATCATGTATACTGCATTCACCATTTGATGAGAGGTGGGCAGGTTATCTATCACCTGATTGAAGTACTGCTTGGCTAAAGTTGTTAAGGCCTCAAACGCAGCGTTTAATGTTAATGCCAAACATGCCCTAAGTGTGACAGATGATCCTTCACTCCAATTTGAGCATATGATCACACGTTAATGTAATAAGCCGCGAAACAACAAATGTGCTTCGATATAGTGACACGTCGTTGATAAGAAAAGAATAATTTGCGAAGGATTTAGATTCAACTCTAATTATCAGTCAGTTTCATTTATTTGATGGTGTTGTCAAGACATGCCTTCATAACTTGAGATAACTTAATTAAGATATATAGTTAATTCTTGTATTAGATTGCATAAGATAATTAAACTACACGTATTATGTATTTAATAACATTTACACCACATATTATTATTATTATTATTATTATTATTATTATTATTATTATTATTATTATTATTATTATTATTATTATTATTATTATTATTATTATTATTATTATTATTATTATTATTATTATTATTTATGTTAAGATACAGGGAAACGAGGGTAGGATAAAAATTAATTTTTTATATTAACAAAAAAAAGTTTCAAGAAAAAGATAAAAAAATATTTTTTATTTTAATTAATTTAAATTATTTACATCAAAAGAAGATGAATAAGGTCTTGTTTGGGAGGGCAACATTTGGGCCAAACGTTGCCTTCCCCTCGCGTCTGATGTGAGAGGAGAGGGCAGTGGTTTGGGCGACCACTGCCCTACCAAACAGGGCCTAAGTTTACTCGTCGTTGCATTAATGTTCATGTCAACGGTATTAAATAAACAATCCCACAGTTAAATATTGTGAATTTGTGAGACCAAACAGCTGTTTATCAGAAACGATGAACATATTTTTTTTTATTTGTAAACAATGACCAGGTTGTTTTTTGTACCTTGTATAGATGTTAAGCAGCTTTAGATATTTGAATCTTATTAATGGAATATGAAAATTTTAGTTTTAGGCCTTTAAAATAGCATCTAGAAGCGTGCCAAAATAAATCGAAGTTGGAAAAATAAAACATATGAAAATTTTAGTTTTAGTCCCACTTTGTTTCTTTGCAAAACAAAACTATCCCACAAATTTTGCAGGAAAACATATGCTCTATTTATTGTCAAGAAATCTACGGGCCAAATGTGTGGGCCTTATTCTTTGATAAGATCTTTGAGTTGGTGATCCAAGTATTAAGCACCATAAGCAGCAGCAGGAACTTCCTTCTCCAAGCAAGGTGGGTACATTAGTTTATAGATGTGCTATTTTCATTCTTTTAGAATGGGATACATTAGTTTCACGATAAGGAAGTAATTAATAAATAAATATAAAATAGTCCTTTCAATTTATGATTATGAACTTAGACAATATAATTCGTGGTGTAGTACATTAGGATGCCTATACTAATGTTCTAAACATATATATTATAATTAGTGATCAACTCATTAATTTGAAAATATTATTTGTTAATTGAAAGGAAATAAACATGTATACATATATACTATATACTATGCCACCCTACAATATACTTCTATACTCTACTACATTACACTATATTCCATAAGATTGGAACCACACATATGTACAAGGAGTGATGCACTATATGCAACATTTCAATCATATAGTGTACATATTCATTAACCCTATAATGAAATTGTTGATAATCTTTTAAATTCTAACCTAACTAAAAAATCATATGTCCTCGAGATTCAGCAAGAGCCTTCATAGTTAAAATGCTACCACATACAAAAGTCACATACTCGAAAAATGAGCCTCCGAAGGAGTTAAAGGGGAACAAAATGAAGCTCCTTAAATATTTTAGTTTTTTAATGTTTTAAAATTGAAATTTCATAAGTTTTGTGACAAGTGTCATATTTTTTGAGTATTATAGTAGAGTTTTATTATGCAGTATTTTTTTATTATTTGTTAAGTAAGTGCCTATATAAACTCCTATAGTTTAGGTTCGAAGATCACTTAAGTCATTGTGATTCTATGTATAATTCTTTTATCACGTAGTATTTTTCCGCCGCTTGATGATATAGTCCAATAAGAGATAAATTTTATAAATCCCATGTGTGATTATTTCTCTCGTCTGATATCCACAATAGAATAATTCTACTTTGAAATTTGAAGTATATGATCTTTTTGTACACCCCATGTTTTCAATTGAATAAAAGTTAGAAGATATGATAAGAAATAATATGATTAGGAGAAGGAGAAGGATATGCATGAGCTAATCCTAATATTTTTTTCTAATCAACTTATATTTCAATTTTATACAAATTATTTTTAGGAAACTTCTAATCACAATATAAGTTAGGTCTTAAAGAGTTCTAATCGCATTCAAACTCCATCTAAAGGGATTTCTTTCCTATAAATAGGACACAATCCTTCCTCTTTTCTCATAATCTTTTCTCTCTCTCTTCCTTTCACTTCTCATGGTATCAGATCATCATGAGAGAGGAGATGTCAAGAAGAAGATTCATCATGGACGAGGAGTGAGAAGGCTTATCGTGGGAAAGGAACACGAAGAACGATCTAGGCAACGAAGAAGAAAATTATTGGCTACAAATCAAGGTATGTAATTAGAGGACCAACCTTAGGTATTGCATATGTGTATACTTGAATATAGGAATTATAGGTTGATAATGATATTATCTTTACATTAAAGTTATAACTGTTGTACCAATCAAAGCCAAAACAACAGACAAGAATTATAGGTCCATGTTTGTTATGAAGTCGATAGAAACAACTGTGTCGTTCAGGACGCAAGTTGTTCCTCAAACAACACTTGGATTAAGAAGGGACACGTGTCATGTTGTATCCTTATCTGACATGGATCGTGTTGACCGAATGATGATGAAGCATATGGAACACGGACTGCATCATTCTTGATGTGGTTCGCATCCCTAATATTACATCGGAGTGAAGTCTGGGCATGGGCCACATGACTCCTCGTCATGGACCATGTTCCCTCATCTTCAACAAACCATATCATCTCAGAAGTGTGCCATGTAATTCCTCGGACAATAGTAGTAGGAAAATAGTCGTATTCACTCGACGACTGGAAGCCAACAGAATTCGGAACGTGTCGTCATCAAATGTGGGCTGCATCCATCGAACAACATCGGAGATGGAGGATAGATTGTGTCGCACCTTGACATAAACTAGGTTCCTCGGATCAAAGATGACACCGACATGAAATCCTAACCCTCAAATGGGGTCGTGTTTCTTGAGCTGAGAAAATGCAAAGGGAACTCAAACCTTAAACCTTACACGGACTGTGTGGCTTCTCGACACAAACTGTGTTAATGATGGCACACAAGCTAAAACTAGAATGGTCAAACACGAGGAGTGTTACATGGAAAATAAATTGTGTGAAGGTGTCCATACTACACAAAATGGACCATGTCAAGTCTTGACCCGAGCCTCATTAATAGTCTAATGCAAAATTAGAACCGATTGGATGGAACACAAGCCATTCTCGCCTCGAACTCAGACCATGTTCTGACAATCGTAGAACATGTAGATATAAACAAGTGTACCCGTGTCGATATTTGATGTGGGCAGTGTTCAGTGTGATGAATGATGATGACATGATTGTAATGATTGCTTGACCTTATTGACTAATTTCTTAAAGCTACCATAAGTATTTAGAGATTCGTAAGATAAACTAGAAGTGAGCAGTCTCATCAACTGATAATAGGATTAAAAATTATTAATGATTGTGACTAAATTTATGCATGAAGAATAAGGCCCCCGGTGGACTAAGGGATTTATCTTTATTGTATCCCAGAGATGAGATAATTGTGTTCCTTTGGAAGCAATTGAGTTCCTTTGGGGACTATTGTGTTCTTTTAGGAGCAACTGAGCTTCTTTGGGAATTATTTTGTTCCTTCAGGAGCAATCTATTTTTTGAGAACAACTCAGGTCTACTTTTGCGTGTTTTATGACCTAACTATTCATTTTGGCGTCGGAACAACCTGAATCTTCTATGAATTGGTAAATGCTCACTACTAATTGTAATGATTGACAACTTAACACAAGATAAATAGAGAAGAACAGAAGAGTAATAAGTATTGACTGGTCTTGAGCATAATGTGAATATTGTGCATTTACGATGCAACTTATTCTATCGCCACTAATGATTAATGACATTGACAGAATGGGCTTGACTTGAACATATTGAATATTGCAAATGATGTGCATCATGATGTATGATGCAATTGATGTTCATAGCACTGGTGACTTATGTCACTGAAAGAATCAGATAAATTAAAATAAAGTCAAAGAAAAAGTAAAGTTAATAATTTAATGAAGATTTTATTACAATAGCATACTTTTCTCGTATTGTCTTCGTATATGTTTACCATATTAATTATTAGCTTTACATATTGGCTTCATAACCCATGAAAAAAATTGTCTCCCCTACTTTTGATCCTATAAGTAAAATAGATAATAATGGCGCAATAGTAGTATGATGATGTTCATAATGATATGAATTTGCACATGATATAAGTCCTGATTATGATTATAATGTCGATTAACATGTTCATACGCTGTCTAGTCAATTGTTAAAATGTCAGGTCAAAGATGTAATTCGTTGTGTCTCCATAAAGGCATTTTGTCATGTGACTTAATGTATTTTTTATGTCGTTGCACTTATTTTTTTCAAATATAAATTAAAAACTATAATAATTATTTTAAAATATTATATATATTTTTCTTTTAATATATTATTGAAGAAAAAAAGAAGGTGTAATGCATACCAACAATCTCTAAAGAGGTCTTTCCCCACCGGTAATTTATGTAGATTACTGGTAATATTAACTTAAAATTATTTGTGTTCACCAGATTACCCTTTTACTTATTTTAATTTGTAGGTAATCTGAATTGTCTAGTGATGCTATTGTTTATGAAATGACAATCCAAGTTACTCATGAGGGGGTGTCTTTTCAGATTATCACCTGCGATAATTTTGATTATTATTAATTTTCATATTTACCCTTCCAAATCTTTCATAAATAAAATACAATACAATAAAATATATCATATAATAATAACACAAATAATAATAATAATAATAATAATAATAATAATAATTATTATTATTATTATTATTTACACAATGTTTATATAATATAATATAATATAATATAATATTACTATTATCATATTAAAAAATATTATTAATTATTAATTATAAATATTATTTTATTTGAAAGTTATTAATTATTTAATACATGAAGTTGTGAATTTATGATTTAAGTTTATAAGTTTCAATTTTATAATATAATTCTTTTAACTTAATAATATTTATAAAAGGATATTTTAGTAAATTGCTGTATATTACTTAGCAGATTTTTATATAAGTAAATATGTTCAGTTGAATTACTTTAATATAATATACAGAATAATGCACATTATTAATAATTTAACAAGTGATATTTTTTTATTAGATAATATGAATAATTAGATAATGTCAAATGCTGAAAAGTAATATAGTAAACATCTCTTAATATTAATTTTTATGGCAATTAGATATGTACTAAATGACTATATGTAGTATACTCATTCTATAGCAATAGAAAAATAGCTTTGAACTCTGCTATTAATTAAACACACGGTGGGGCATTCTTCGTATCTATTTGAGCCTTAACTTATATAATTATAAATGTACAGGTACAAGTTCGCTCATTAATTGATGCAATAGAAAAAAGCAAGGCGCAATTGAAGGATAAGTCAAATGTTGGATCTTTCGTATCTTTGATCGTAGTGGCTTCCTCACTTGCATGGATCCTTGCACGAGGCCTCCTCAAGGTTGTACCGTTTATTAATTCCTTAGCTGCATGCATTGGGCCCTCTTGTGGCCCCTCTCCCCCCAACCCCATAAGTATTCTGCACAAACGAAATGATCTGTCTGTGCCCACTTGGACTCTTTAGTAAATACAAGGTAGGTGCATATATAACATTTAAACCACGCTCTCCGTATATTAAGGTGGAGTATATATGGTACACATTTTGAAATATATATATATATAATCTTAGTTTGTTTTTAATTATATATATATATTTATTCTAAAGGTGTAATACCTAGAAATTTATAAAATAGAAAATAAAAATAATGATAGTAAGTTGGAGGTTGGGTCACTCTATAAATAAGCCTCTTAAGAAAATTTGTCAACTCTTTTGGCATTCTTCTTCCAAAAACTCTAGCCACCCTCCCTCCTCTCTTCTCTCATCTCTTCTTCCAAGCACACAGGTAATGGATCTATACCTCCCCCTTAGGATTGTCATTTTTATGTATTCTAAATATGTACCAAATCCCTAGGAGGCGGTGGAAGAGAGGTATCACACGAAGAACGAGGAAGAAATTAGATTCAGGAGAAAAAAAAAGGGAGATTCAACGGGAAAAAGGTATGTAACATGGCGGATCCCCTTAGAATAAGTTTTTCGTGATAGATCGATGCATGCTAGGATTTCTATCGTATTTTGACGGATTTGATGTGATGATCTTATACCATAGATCTTTGTTTTTTAAATCCTTATGACGAACAATATGCCCTAAGAAAGATTCCCTCTTGGATTGATTCGGAATAGAGTTTCTATATAAATGTATGAGGTATATATTGTGGATTTTAAAGCCAAATAACGTAGATAACATAGGGCTATTGATCTCCTTATCATATTATGCCAAAAGTGAAGGATCTCATCACTAATCAGAGAAGAAACGGGCGAAAATCGCCCAGAATTCCCCCATCACGACCGTGATGGATTTATCACGGGCCATGACGGCAACAACCGTGAAGAAGGCGCGAACATGCGACACCCAGAAACCCCCATCACGGTCGTGATGAACGCGTCACAGGCCGTGATGGATAGTATCACGGTCGTGACCATATGGTCACGGGCCGTGACGATAGAAGGAAACCATGTACACGACCGTAACGAACCGTGATGACCGTAATGCTCGTCCCGACCCAATTTCGGTCGAGTCGTATGAATGGATGCGGCCGTAACGAGCCGTGACGATCGTAATGCTCATCTCGATCCAATTTCGGTCGAACCGTATGAATGGGTACGGCCGTAATGGCAGTAACAATGTTGACATAGCTCGATCACGACCGTGACGAGTCTTCACGGATCGTGATCGACCAGTCACGGGCCGTGACCAGGTCTTCACGGCCGTGACATTACAGTGACGGGCCGTGACAGTCTGTCACGGGCCGTGACCGACAGGTTATAAGTTCTATGTTGTAGATGCTGTGCAATTTTAATTCTAAGGACTAATATGTGGACAAGATAAAAGGTTAACCAACTTGACAAGGTTAATGATGAGGGAGTCATGCATTGGAATGTTTGGGAGCGACAGAGTTAATGATGATGGGGGACTGGTAGATCAGCTGCTACCTAGTTCCTGTTGTCTGGCTTTCTCCCCGCCTTGCAACAAATGAATTTCACGAGTATCCTTTTCGGTCGTGGCCTGTGCACCCTCACTGACCTATTGGCGATGCCTCTAAAGACTCATGAGCCACTCAAAGTCACAACAAAGCAACCCTCAAAGTCACCTCAAAATTATTAATGGGATAAGCAGAACTTAAGAAGATA
>LTAE01008634.1:7818-20155 GCA_001647135.1 Pontederia paniculata | reverse complement strand
CATTGCCCATGTATTGTGATAATCAAGCAGCGATAAGCTTGATACACAATGGAGCCAATAGTTCAAAAGGAAAGCATATTGAGATAGAATTTCACTATATTCAGCATATAGTCAAAAAGAAAGAAGTGATAGTGACGTATGTGCCTACGAGTGATAAGTTAACTGATTTCCTTACGAAGGAAATTGCAGCAGGTACTTTTATCAAGCATGTGGGCTTGATGGGACTCAGGAGTGACTAAGTCAGTGTGAAGTATTCACGGATAGTGAAACTTCAGGACACGATCTCCAGTTAGACTACTCACGGATAGTGGGAGTGCTGACACAGTGACCACGTTGGTCAAGTGGGAGATTGTTGTAATGTGACCAGTCGCGATCACTGGTCATGGCCGTGATGGACCCTTATGGTCATTATGAACCATTATGGTCATCATTGAGAGATGATTTTTGGAGTCATCCTAACAGTCGCGGTTGAGGGGACCGGAGTGCTCGCAGCAGCGGCACTATAAAAGGTCACGAGCGTGTACAAGGAGGCCCCAATCCGAAATTTCGAAACTATTTCTCCCCCTCTCATTTCATCACCTCGATCTCTAATGTGTTAAGTGATATCAGTTGCAAGTTGACGAATAATTATCAAACGATGCAGAGACAATGCAAGTTGGACATGTTGATGATTTGTAATAAAATATAAAAAAAATATTATATCTAGATATTGAAAGTGAATATTTATCTGATGATATTATTTCTTGTTTATTTGAAGACTTTGAAGTCAAATCAGAAATATAACTTGAAGTTAAAGAAGGTTGAGACAAAGTTGCAACTAGTTTCAGTCATCAAAAGATAAATTTATTGGACAAACGGATGAGAAGTTGAATGCAAGTTCATTAGCAACAAAAGGAGATTGAACACAAATGTTTCAAGTTGACTTTCAATGTGTTTTTAGTTGGTCTATACGTAAACTTAATAAACGTACTGACATGGATCCTGAACCTTCCAATTCACTATTGTAATTGTTTAATCTTACAAATTCTTGTTGATATATTTCAATCCACTTATATTAAGAGAACTCTACAAACGAGATGTGAAACATGACTCTTCGAATTTAACTTTCTGAGTTTGAGGTTGAATTTTTTGAAAAAGAGGGAAAACTCATGTAATAAGGTAAATGATAAATTTTAGTTAGGTCAAATTGATATTTATCTTTTATGCTTTTTTTAGTTTTTAGTATTTGATTGTGAAAACCTATAATTAGGCCTCAACTTTTTATTTCTTATTCAATTCATATTCATTTTATTTTAGAAAATTTATGTGCCAGTTATCGTCTTCGGTGAATTCTGAGTTCATGTCGCCAGTGGTGCTATAGACCGTCAAATCAAGCATGAATTGCCATTCTTTTTCAATTACCGCCATGTTAATTAGGGCACGAGATATTTTCAAATATGGTAGAAAGAGAAAGAATGGTAAGAAAAGAAAATTAATAAATGAGAAAGGAGGGAAAAAAAGGAAAAAAGAAACTTTTGAAAAAGGAAATAAAGAGGGAACTAATAAAGGTAGGAAACGTAAAATAAAGAAAGAACGAATGTGAATAAGTCATAACTAGAAATAATAAAGGAGAAGGAAAATGATAAATGAGATACCCAATTTTAGGAAGGAAATTAGAGGCAGAAGAGAAAATTAATGAAGGCAAAAAGGGTAAAAGGAAAGAAGAAAAAATATAAAGGAAATAAAAAAGAAGAAAAAAAATAATATGTGAGGGTTTAATTAAGAAGGAATAAATAGAAAATAAGAAATAATGAATAAAAAAAGAGAGAAAAACAATATAATAAATGAGAAGTTAAAAAAAGTAATGAAAAAGCTAGAGAAAAATTATTTGGAGATTGGAGGATCATGAATGAGGAAAGAAAGAAATATATATTTTTAAAATTAAAGCTTATCTGAAAAAGAATGTAACATATTAACATATATATATATATATATATACATATATATATATATATATGTATATATATATATATATATATTGTTTAACTAGCAGTCTAGCAATTCATTTTGATATATAAATAATTATTTTTTAACTTCATATTTTTTTGTAGCATTATCACATTATTTAAAAAAACTTACATAAATAATATTATTTTAATAAAATTTGATTAAATTCAATTTGACTGATTTCAACAATGACCTCGTTATCAGGATCAATTCCCTCTAGTTGTAATAATATTGGTTGTTAACATAAACAGAATCTAGCCCTGCATTAGAATTCCATGTCAAAGTCAAACCGAGTGTCAAAAGATGAATTTTTTTTCTTGACTGGAAATATATGACAAACTTATTCCACCGTACAACTTGTTCATATACTTATGCTAAATTTATTCCATAATTCCCTTTTGGTCACATGTATCAAGATTGAACTTTTTTTTAAAATATAATAAAGTGCCAAAACCTAATACACTAGCTACATTAAAAACCTTCAGGATTAGAACAATATATAAATCCCATTTAAACTTGAACTTTGGCTCTAAACGTTATGAGTCATGACATACAAATGAAAATGACATTGTATGCCAAGTATCATCACACCCTTGTCATCTTTATTTCTTCTGTTATTTTAAGGTCTCGTTCGATGTACATGGTTATTGGATTGATTCACTTTTAAGGTGAGAGAGAAAAAGTAAATTATGACTAAATTAGTAATTTTAGGAATCGAAGGTGAGCTTTTCAATATAAGGATAAAAAATAATTGTTTCTCATTATGTACACTAAAAAGACAATTATTTAAAACTTTACTGTATTAGTTAAATGTAAAAGTAGGGTGACACATAAAATGTATTATAATTAAGTTAATACTATATTTCAACTTGCTTGTGATGTTACATATGGAGGAATCACAAATTTCACTCACTACCAAACTTTCAACTTTATTTTAATTAAACAGTTAGTTGGTCCACACACATTTATTCTCTTTCCTCATAAGATTTACTGTCCGTGCATGATAAATGAGTTTAGTTGGAAATTAATTATCATGTTATTTGTTTTTAAATAAAGAAGAGAAAAATATAACCTCCCTTTCCTAGGAGCATGAAAACTTGAACATTTTAATTATTTATTGAAATCTAAAACAAATTTGTTTATTTTTATAGTTGGATGATAAGAAATTTATTTATAATTGAAAGAGAGGGGAGAAATGAAGAAGATTCTTATTTCCTATCTGACATTCCAAGTTCTTTGGATACTCCTGATCTAACTAAAGTTTGTGGTTAGTTGTAAGTTGCAACCTTCTTCTCCAACCCCCCCTCTTTATGCCAAATTAACCAACTACCAGAGCCTTTAAAACCTCACCAAAATCTCACCTCCTTTGCTCCCTCAAGTCCTTGCTCCCCTACCACCACAAGTACCAGTACCATTCCAATCTCTCTCTCTCTCTCTCTCCTCCCCTCTTATAGTCCTTTCAACTCCAAAGCCATCATTTTTCACTACCTTGTTCCTCCCTTCTGCACACCTCTAGAATTCTTTCAAAGATCCAATCTTTTTGATGCACATCCATTCTATTTCCACTGACCGGCTTCCTGTATGTTTCACGTGAATATCCGCTCCAAGAACCACTGGATTTTGTTTCAAATTCCACTCGGTTTGTTGTGAATCCACCTTTTTCTTCCTCCAAATCGAGTTAACAGGTACAGGATATCTCGTCTTCAGAAACAGTCCAAAATCTACTCTTTGAGCTCAGAAGGGATTGTATCCGTTGCAAAATCTCGCTTATCCTTGGCGATTTATCCAAAGAACGAATCTTTCTCCTGGTTCAGGTTCATGTCATCCTCCGCCGAGGCGCCGCCACAGGAAACACCTTCGGGCGCAATGGATTCGGCTTCGTCGTCGCCCATTCGGGTGGTATCCACCTTCGCCAAATCCCACCCGCACATTGATGTCGGCTCTTCGGTCAGAAAGCCGCTGAGCCTGTGGCCGGGACTGTACCACTCGCCTGTCACCAAAGCCCTCTGGGAGGCCCGCTCGAGCATCTTTGAGCGGCTGCTCGATGACAGCAAGGACGGACCGCCACAGAGAGAGCTGCTCACGAGAGCGCCATCGCATAGCCGGACGACCGTAATCTACAACTTCTCCAACGATTACATACTGAGGGAACAGTACCGGGATCCGTGGAATGAGGTCAGGATCGGGAAATTGCTCGAGGACCTGGATGCACTAGCCGGAACCATTGCAGTGAAGGTATTACTCTTGTTCGACATCATTGTTGTATGTTATAGTTGCAGTCTTATACACTGACCTAGAGGAAAAGCTTGCAGGATATTGGAGGTTCAATATGTGTATTGTATTGTAATGCATAGCCCCTTAAGAAGCATGATCAAAACAACATGGTTGTAGCACCACGGCACACTAACTTGTAAATAAAAACTGTTCTCCAGTCCATGTTCTGTGTTTCTTATTTGTATATTAGGCTTATGCGTCTACCTTGTAAACAAAAGAAACGACCATCACATAACTACACAATAAGGAATTCAAAGGTTATTGCTTGACTTAGTCATTAAATAGTTCTTTAAACAAAGCTTTAATCTTTGAAATATTTACAGTTTTAGGTTTATGAACATGATTTCTATTTCTGAAGTAGTGTTCTACAATCTGTTAATTAGTATTTGCTGTCAGCTAGCTGATGTATCCCTTTCTTGGAGTACTGTCAAAAAAATTTTAGAGCCACACACATTGATACTGACTTCTTAGTTTGGTGAACTGTACCACCATATATTCAATTCTTTATCATTTCATTGCATAGAAAAAGAAGATAAATAAGAATTTCACTTCATGTGATATCCAGATGTGCCATTATTTAATCTATTAATTGGAAAAACAAAAATGGCCAATGTGACACTTCATGAGCGTTTTATGTGCATAGATTTTGTTGTCTTCCAGCATTGCTCTGATGATGATTGCACTACAAGACCTCTCTTGTTGGTAACTGCATCTGTAGACAAGATGGTTCTTAAGAAGCCATTGTTTGTAGACAAGGATATAAAGATACAAGGGGCAGTAATATATGTTGGCCGTTCATCAATCGAGGTTCAGATAGAAGTTACTCAGTTGCAAAAAGGTATACTTAGTAAAATGTTGTATTTGTTTTTGGAGTGGACATAAATCTCTGAAAGCTTCATTTCAATTGCTTCTTGCATGCTGATATTACTGTTCTCTTGTTTGGTAGATATTTCTGAATTGCCAGACCCAATTGCTCTTACTGCTAATTTCACATTTGTGGCACGTGATTCAAAGACTGGAAAATCAGCTCCAGTGAACCGCCTTATACCAGAAACTGAAGAAGAAAAGCTGCTCCTCAAGGAAGGAGAGGAAAGGGACACACTGCGAAAAAGGAAAAGAGAAGAATGGAAAAGAGACCTTGAGAATGGTGGACAAAGTCTGCATGATGTAAAAAGGCTTAAATCTCTACTGGCTGAGGGGCGTGTATTCTGTGATTTACCTTCATTGGCTGATAGAAACAGTATATTAATCAGGGATACCAGCCTTGAAAACTCTCTAATCTGCCATCCTCAACAAAGGAATTTCCATGGACGTATCTTTGGGGGTTTTCTGATGAACCTAGCATTTGAATTGGCCTTCTCAACTGCATATGCATTTGTCGGGCAGATGCCTTGCTTTCTCGAAGTTGATCATGTTGACTTTTTAAAACCTGTAAGTTGCAATTCCTTTGTTCATCTATAAAACACCAGTTTTGACAGTTTTCAAAGGATATCTTGAGAATATTAGAAGTTAAGTTGTGTTTTCCAGTGCCTGCTTTGTTACTCCACTTTAAATATCTTGTTAGCATATCATTTTGTAGTTCAAGCATGATTGTCAGAAATATTCTGTACTCATTGACTTTCACAGGACAAGGGATTCCTAATTTTCATTCAAATGGAGGGCTTAAAAGTTTCTACTTCTTTAGGATCAGATTAGGTGATTAGGAGCTGTTTGTTGACATTTTTTACAGTGTTTGCTAGTTCCAGCTTATTGTGGCAGTTTGTAATATATTGCACTGACTTGTCTTCTTAGTACCATAACCATTCTCTTTACCTGGATCAGGTGGATGTGGGAGATTTCCTCCGATTTAAATCTTGTGTTCTCTATACACAACTAGACAATCCAGAGAAGCCTTTAATCAACATTGAAGTTGCTGCACATGTAACTAGGCCTGAGTTTCGAACCAGTGAGGTAAGGCTATGGAAAGTCATCTTTGGTTGTAATTGTTAGATAATGATGATTGATGATTATGATTAACCATTCCCCTCTCATTGTCTTTCCTCCCCACAAGCAGATATCAAACACATTTTACTTCACATTTACTGTGAATCCTGATGCCTTAAGGGATGGACTAAGGATCCGCAAGGTTGTCCCTGGTACAGAAGAGGAGGCACGCCGTGTACTACAGCGCATGGAAGCTGAAGAAGTCTTTGGTTAAAGAGGTCTAGTTTCTATTTAAAGGCAGGATACCTGTTTCAACTTGGTTACTGATGTGGTCTGTGGAACACATATGTAAAGTCGGTTGCTATGTTTAAGAAAGAGCAATGTTCATATTGTAACTGCAGTATGCAAGTTAAGGAGTTGGGAAACCTAAATTTATTAACTATACATGTTGCAGCTTTGGACAGCTACTAATTCTTAATGACTCGCAAGGAATTTGTTATCTAAGCAAAACATCATAGATACCTGGTTGCCAATGAACTAATGAACTGGCTAATCATGTACACCAGCTTGCTGCAACCAAAATTTTCTAAATAATTGTCTGGAAGAAGATTGTGGATAATTTCTTTTGAAAATTAAAATTGTTAAGAATACCTTAAGATTGTTAAGAATACCAAATAAGAGTAGGAATTTCCTTTGCATGAGATTGCTGCAAGACTATTGGCTATATAGTTTTTAGGATCCGAAACAAGTGCAGGGAAATTGGGGTATCTAGCATCCTTTGTATGTTTTAATCATTTCTCGTCTAATTGGCTGTGATCAGTGAATTAGCGTGGTCATCAATTTCCCACCTGAAGTATTAGTTTGCTCCTTTTTTTTCGGCAGAGCAATCTGTCTTTTGTTTCAGCAATGCGGGAATTAATAATTTCTTGCTGAACCGTTGCTGTTCAGACTATTTCCAGATTTCATTCTACGCACTTTACATTATTATTAGGCTGACTTATGCAAAATATATCATCCTCATATAATCAATTTATCAACTTGTATTCTTTGTATCTATAAATTCTAAGAGAAAATCAATAAATATTTTACAACTCTATTCTATTGATACAAAAAGAACTGATAACTTGGAAGTGGACTGACTGGAGAGAGTTGCAAAATCACCAAATAATTCAGCTGTCATTCTAGCATCAAAGACTATCTTCCTCTGAGCTTTCAGTTCTTAATGGATGCTTTACATTTTTATTCTATTGATACAAAAAGAACTGATAACTTGGAAGTGGGGGCTGACTTGATAGATCTGCAAAATCAGCAAAAAAATTCAGCTGTAATTCTAGCATCAAAAGCTATCTTCATCTGAGCTTCCAGTTTTAGATGGATGATGCCTTGGAAACACAGG
Organism: Pontederia paniculata; assembly: GCA_001647135.1. Classification (NCBI taxonomy): domain Eukaryota; kingdom Viridiplantae; phylum Streptophyta; class Magnoliopsida; order Commelinales; family Pontederiaceae; genus Pontederia; species Pontederia paniculata. The sequence goes on along the minus strand of LTAE01008634.1, from coordinate 12,576 downwards.
CATTTTAAGTAGTGTCGGGTTCACGGGCACTGGAAAATGTTGCCCTGAGCTGACTATGGTATGATTATTTATCCTGCCCACCTCTTTGCAAACTTGCTCAAGGATAGTTAGAAAATCCCTGACCACTATGAAAATCCTGAAAGGATGAGCTTCTTCTCTGGCTGAATTCCCATGGAAGTATTCAGTTATTTCCTTCACCAGAGACAATGATACACTCAACTGAGCCTGCATTTTTATTATCTTGTCCTCTGCTACCTTCAGAAACCGACTCATGGCATCATGGAATCTCTGGCCACTCTCCTGGGAAGCCAAGTCTTCATTCAATCTTAATACTTCACTGATTTTCCCAATCCCTCCTGCAAGTTTCGAGACATAGCTGCTGAGCACATCGGAGTCCATTGCAGCTGCCTTCTTCACATTGCTGAGCTCATTTCCAAGGCCAGCAACAACTTTGAGTGTAAGCTTGTTGCATTCAGGAGCATCTCGCATGGTCTTTCCCTGTGTTTTAGCAGCCGAAAGGCAGGAACCTTCATCTTTGATGATTTCCTGGACAACAAAGTGCAGAAGTGTTGTCTTGCCATCGGTGCCTTTGACATCTACAAGCTTAAGCAGTGTGTCGAGCTTAAAGGCACGTGCATCTCCACGATTTGTACCACCATTCATATGGTTTCCAGTCTTTAGCACAGCCTCAAGAAGCTTCAGAAACAACCTGCTGCTCCTGAGTTCTTCACAAGCCGCCTAGAGTAGTAAAAACTGGTTAGCCAATCCAAGAGATACCTTATATCCAAACAAAGAAATTCTAGACGTTTAGGAGATATCTGATTTTATAACGAAAGTATGCTCAAGTATGCATAGGTTTTCATACATAGTTACACTTTTCAAATCAAAGATTGAAATAAGGAAAATGGCTACTGATAGAGTGGATATTAATAAAATTAGTCAAAAGATATATCATAACCACCCGATATAATTTTGTAGTTCAAATATATTTCCTGTTCCAGTTGATCAGATGTTTATATATATCCTATTCTATGATATTATGTACCACTATATTAACTTGGCTATGGGCAAAAGAATCTGAACTACTTAGTTCATGTATAGCATGCAAAAGCATTGGAGCAAATCGGGAAAGCACATATCTCTCCATAAACTGAACAACAGAACATGAAAATAATTAGCCTAAAACTGAAGCAGAAACCAGGAGAAAATAATTCATGATGAGACTATATGAAACTTTAAGGATATTGTATGTGTTCTATCATGAACTGTGATACATCCTGATAAACTAACAATCTATTCCATTCCAGAACAGAGTAATTGTGATTCATTAGTGAAAAATATTATCATACAGATGTATAACATATACATAGTGTTTTCTATATGTATTGTTATATGTTACATACATAGGGAAAAGTAAGAGAAAGCAGTCCTAATTAATAGTAAAGCAAAAGGGACTTTAATAACAAAACAAAAGGTAAAATACAGCCCCTTGACTTTATAATTTTCTCAAAGATATAATGGTAGTTGTTGACAAACAATTGTAGCTTTCACTAGTAGAGCATCAACATCATGGCTAAGTTTTTGAGCTATCATGTGTTTATACACTGATTGCTAGAAAAGATGGCCTCCTAAAAGTTAAAGAACGACCACACAAACATAGCAATTGAATTGAGTAATATGTATCATATTGAAAGTTCTCAGCTTCAATGTAGTAGAAATAAAGAAATGAAGAAGAACAAGTGAAGGTGTTTACCTCTAATGTTTCAAAAGATTTCTTAAGGTAATTGATCTCTGAATCAAAGTTAGCAATGTAAAGCATGGCATCCACTCTTTTGAATGCAAATGGGATGTCAAGCAATGCCTTGAGAAACTTTTCCGCTGTGCCGAGCTTGACCGGGTAGTCATCTTTCCATTCTTTCAATTTGAGCTCTTCTTCTTTGGTAGGAGCCATTTTTAACAAGGTCTCCAGCAGTTCAGTTTCTAAGCTATCTGCATTACCTGAATTCAGAAACAACATCCATCTGCTTGTTCAGTTCAATGTCAGTCTAAGATCACACCACAAAATCAAGATGTCAATAATGCCACATGAAGCGCTAAACAAATTCATGTCTTGAATCCCACATGAGAAGCTAATTATTGTCCAAGCAAGAAGACTATCAGGTAGAGATCAAATTTCTAGTCTGACCTTCTAACAGGTCTTCACAGACTTCCTCCTTGGTCACGTTCAATGCCCTCAGCAGAATGGCTATGTTCTGCGATTTCTTTGGATCGAGCGCTCTGATCTCTTGCGTCGGTGAAGGAAGAACCTGCCTCTTCTTCGTCTCCTTCTGTGTGGTGCATGTCGTGTTGGAGACAAACAAACTCTGGATCATTTCCTCATTGACCCTATCAAGTCATCAACTTTAGAATTCAGTAACAACAAGCGGAAAGAACAGGAAAGTTGCAGAATTTTTCGGGATTGAACAAAGAAGTGGATCGATTTAAATGAATAAATAACCATGTTAGAGGTCTTACCGGAACGAGCTTGATTTCAGCTGATCCCACACCATTGCTCTATCCGAGCTCGCCCGGACCTTGTCCCACTGCAAAGGCTTCAACTTTGGGCGAGGGTCGTCCTCATTCTTCTCCACTCCCTCTGTATATCGAGTCAAGACCTCAGGATAAACCAGTGCCGACGAGTTCTTCGCTCCTCCGGGTTTCACCGGCGTGCGAACCTGCTGTTGGATCTCTTCTGTCTTGCCCACCCTTCTCTCCCAGTAACCAGGTGGTGGTGGTGGCGGCGGTGGAGGAGGAGGTGGAGGCGGTGGCAGCGGAGCTTGCCTCTGTAGAGCGTTGACAGCAAATGGATTGCGAGGAAAAACAGAAACTTTCACTTTGGCATCGGATTCTTTCTCCAGCGGCGAAGAAGGTGGTGAAGGGGATGGTGGCTTGCGCTTCGGAGGCGATGGAGTCAGTGGTCGCATTGTGGACGGCGGCGGNAACGAGCTTGATTTCAGCTGATCCCACACCATTGCTCTATCCGAGCTCGCCCGGACCTTGTCCCACTGCAAAGGCTTCAACTTTGGGCGAGGGTCGTCCTCATTCTTCTCCACTCCCTCTGTATATCGAGTCAAGACCTCAGGATAAACCAGTGCCGACGAGTTCTTCGCTCCTCCGGGTTTCACCGGCGTGCGAACCTGCTGTTGGATCTCTTCTGTCTTGCCCACCCTTCTCTCCCAGTAACCAGGTGGTGGTGGTGGCGGCGGTGGAGGAGGAGGTGGAGGCGGTGGCAGCGGAGCTTGCCTCTGTAGAGCGTTGACAGCAAATGGATTGCGAGGAAAAACAGAAACTTTCACTTTGGCATCGGATTCTTTCTCCAGCGGCGAAGAAGGTGGTGAAGGGGATGGTGGCTTGCGCTTCGGAGGCGATGGAGTCAGTGGTCGCATTGTGGACGGCGGCGGAGGTGGTGGTGGTGGTTGTGTCGGTGGCGGAGCAACAGAAAACCTGAGGCTACCAAGCGGACTCCTTGCAGATCGCGACTTCAACGACCTTTGTCCGGGGCTCGATCCCAATTGCGGCGACGAGGCAGCCGGTGACAAACGCGATGGTGACAACGTGGCATTCGAGGATGGGTACGAAGGCGTGCTGATCGTCAAGCTCCTCCAACCGCATTTCTCTGCCGATACCGGCAGAAACATCATTCTCCCGGAGCTCGACAGCCGTCCGCTGGCGAGCTCTCCGGCGCTGGCCTTCTCGACCGAGGATTCCCTGGGCGAGTAGTATTCCTCTTCCGACGACCCTCCACCTCCCGCATCCGCATTGTCGCGACCTTGCCTGTACTGGCGTGGCAGCCGCGGGAGCGGCAGGAGATCCGGCGAATTGAGCCTCTGGTACGGCGATCCGGACGCAGAGTCCAAGGCGCCGAGTCGATCTTCGTCGTCGCTGAAGTTGCTCCGGCGGCGAGAATTGACGATAGCCCCGAAGAACTCGGCAGGGACAGAAGCCGCCAAGGGGGACGTATTTTTCCTGTCAGGGACCCTGCCGTCGGAAGCTGCAAGGTCGAACGGGTAGAGACGGCGGGAGTCAGAACGAGCGTCGAACTTGTCAGACAACTGCCGCCGGCGGAGGCGACGGCGAACGGCAAGGAAGACGGCGAGCGATGCGGCGAGGAGGGCGACGACGATGAGAGGGAGGAGGATGGCCGAGAGGAGCTTGGAACTGTGGTGGCCGGGAGGGGCAGAACGGGAATCGGAGAAGGTAATGGAGGAAACGTTGGCAGGAAACGTGGGTTGAGTAGAAGAAGAAGAGGAAGAAGAAGAAGAAGATGGAGAAGGAAGAGGCGGTGAGGAGTAGTGTGGGAAGAAAGGCTGTGGGTTGGAAGGGAAGGGAGAGGAAGATGGGGTGTCGACTGGCGGCGGAGTGCTCGCCGGGAAGAATGGCACGTGCAGTGCCCTGCGGCTGTGGAACAGACTGGTGGGAGGAGATGCTGCAGCAGTAGCTGGCATTGTGCTGCTTGGGAGAGAGAGAGAGAGAGAGAGAGAGAGATTTGCAAAAAATGTTTCTACATTGGATGGAGGGGAGGATGGCAGTAGATGTCTCACTGTGCAGTCTGAAGAAGTAGATAGGAATCTTAATGCGAGGAGAGAGACCAAGTCTTTCTTTTAATCTTTTCTCCAACGAAAGAGTATGGAGTTTAGTAGAGTAGTAGAAGAATGCAATGTGTGTGTATGTGAGAGAGAGAACATGCAGAGAGAGAGAGAGAGAGAGAGAGAGAGAGAG